>VXBQ01000484.1:123492-264431 GCA_013400175.1 Phainopepla nitens | reverse complement strand
CCCCTTTTTTTTTTTTTTTTTTGGTGAGCAAGCTGAAAAGCCATCTTACCCCTCTTCAGGTCTTTCTTCCCCAACCTTAAATGCAGTCATGGCAATGAAATCCAATCTTCTATTGTAAGACTGAGAAGATTTTGTCCCTACACCTGCTACAGTCTTTACAAGGCCTGACTTCTGAGAAGTACGTCTGGAATAAGACTGAAGATGAGATTCTAAATGTTTATTTGTTGGCTGCATCTCTAGAAATCCAGCAGGATCTGGAAATAAACTAGACTCTTCAAGGGCTCAATTCATAAAACACACCCTCAGTTCTAGATGGAAACAAGATAGCAACTTGTAAAACAACACAAAATAAAGTATCTCTCACAAGGCCAAATTTAGGACAGGATGCACATATTCCTCAATCTCATTCATCACCAGTTCCTGACATTTCAGGTCTGGTTCTCCAAGCAAGTTTACAAGTAAAGACAAGTGGGTTCCCAATCAGCTTTCAGTTGAAGTCTGCTGCTTCATCCTGTACAGGTACAGCAGTCAGCTTTCTACATTGTACATTCTCAAACCTGGAACTTCCCTGAACCCTGTTTAACTTTTCCTGAGTTTGTTCACACACAGCATTCATCCCCCAGGTAACACTGTTCCCCAGGAACAGGTCCTCTGACCACTTGCTTACCTTGCCTCTAACTTTAGACTTCAGCATTTCATGGATACAGCTGGCAAAACTGCAGAGGAATGGGGTAAGAATGAGGACTAAATCCATTAAATGCTCACATATCTGCCAGGATTCCTTATTAACCTTCCTGTAAGAGCTAAGCTTAATATTCAGGTTAAGAAAGGCAGAACACCTGGGCTTCAGTTTATTGCTGGCTCCTGTAGCAGATCAGACGTTAACAAGAAGGACTGGGAACTGAATGAGAGGGGAACCTTTTTACCTTTTCCCTTCACTTCTAAGAAGAAGGGTTTTCTTTTCCACTTGGGAAAGAATGTGGCAGGCAGAGGGAAGCCTTCCACCATTGGTTTTCATTATCTCGGGCACTGTGCATGTAAATCACCCTCTCTTTGTCCACTCCTTTACACTTTTGCTACAGTATTGTTGCTTTCTCAGTGGGGGCACTGAATCAGAGAGTACCACTCCTAAACCAGGACAGCACCTCAGCTCATGAGCTCCCACCTACCTGAGCATTTCTGTCTAGTCTGGATCCAGGGAATCCAACTACTGAACACTTGCCACTCTAGTGTTCCCAGTACCTGCGTTTTTGGTACAATCACCTAGAACAGGAAAGCAAAGCCAAGGATATCAGCCCTTCCAAATGCTGCAGGCTTTGTACAGCATGGGAATTGACAAACTTTTGAAGCCTGATGCCCAAATTCTATTCTCATTTTTAGTGGCTGCCTATGTACAATGCCTACAGTAAAATGAGCTTAAGCACTAAATCTGTTTCCTCACAACCTAGAAAGAATTTAGATCGCAATGAGAGAAATTGTCTAAGAATTAAGTCCTAATTAAACCTGTAACAATAGCCTGGTAAGCCAAATGAAAATACAATGGAAAGCATTGTCCCTGTTCTCATGAGTCTTTCTTTTACCCTTCTAAGCCATGCAAAGTTCAGTAACATCCCTCCCCAAGTAACAGATTGTCAGAGCTGTTGCTATCCCTTAAATCAGATTTATTGCCAAAGTAGCTCTGCCTTTGGAAAACTGTAACAGAAGGCATTAACCTCAATTAGGGCAAGCCCAGATCCTGTCTTTGCACTCTGTCCAGAATATATGTAAACTGTTGATATTTTTCTATTCCAAAAGCCACTCTAGCTTCAAGCCTATTTACTATTCATGTTAATTACAGACAAGAGACCAGTCTCTAATTGCAAGAGGAAATTCAAGACCTTATCCTGCCCTTGCCATGACTCTTCCAGCTGTTGAGTTCTGTGAGGAATTCATCAAAACCCAAACCGGGCAGATCCAAATAAATTACTTGTCCTAATCTTCACTGTAGCTATGATCTTAGCCAGCTGATCTGGCAATACCCCTTGCAGTTATGATCCTTGCCTCATTTCTTCAATATACTCAGAGTCTAGCAATTAGCCTGGCTCAGCAAACCTCCATTTCTCAGATGCTACCTTTGTCTCCAGTCTTAATTATAGACAGGTGCCTTTTTGTGATGCCTAAAACCACAACAGCATTGGCTCCTGTGCACACCAACCCTCTTTTTATCTGTGCTTTCTGAGCAAATTCCAGCAACCCTCCTCAGTGGAAGGTTGTGTGGAGCTCTGTGCTGTCAGGAGGGGTGTGGGCAGCCTGCTGCACTGCTGCTCCTGCAGAAACCACAGAGCATGCACTGCCTTCCCTCCGCCCTGCTCTCCACAGCACCACGCACAGCCTCAAAGGCTGCCCCACCGTTCCTGTTCCCTCGAAGGACGGTCTGTATGAAACCACTCAGAGCACAGGCAGGTGAAAAGCAACCATATCTGTCCTAAAAAGCATTGGTTTCACAGGAACTCCTCCCCATAACTCTGCATGGGCTTTTTGGCAGCGTGTGGGCACAGCTCACTGTACTGGGTCTGCCTGACCTGGAGCTCATTTTCCCCAGATCAGCTCTCATGGTCTTGAGCTTTTCACTGCTGGCAACACCCCGGTGTTTTGGCTACTCCTGAGCAGTGCTCCCGCAGCATCACTGCTGTCTCTCCAGCATTAACCCCTCACCAGTAGGCTGGGGGTGAGCAGGGGGACATCCCCCACACTGACCAAAGGGATATAGTCCACGTGATACGATGTCTGCTCAGCAGTAAGAGCTGGGAGAAAGGAGGAGAAAAGAAGGGCATTAGTTATTTATGATGCTTGTCTTTTGGAGCAAGCACCATGTGTGAGGCTGGCATAAAGCATGGAAGGAAGTCCATGGAGCTGAAGAGGTTAGGATCAGGCTGTTCTTGAGCACAGCTGTGAGCCACCCATGCTGTGGCAGGATGCATTTCAACCACTTTAGCCACTTCCTTGCACATCCAGACGCAGGTATTCAGTTCAATCCTCAGTGATGCTGCACAAAATCAGCCAAACACCTTGCTCTGCCCTGCCACGGACAGTAACAGCTGGGCCCATTTCACAGAAGATCAGGACCAGTGGATTTGGAATTAGGCACTCTTCCCTGTGACCACAGGTTCAGCCCTGGGAACATATTCAAATTTCATTCAGAAAAATTATGTATCAGAGCTTTATTTCTCAATTATGATGTTAAGAAATCTGTAAGCTGTGGGAGTATAAGGCTACAAAGATCCATCCAGAGAGCTGAGCAAGCTTTTCCGGAGCAAAAATAAAATAGTGTCCTCTGGTTTCAGGAAACATCTGGGATTAAGGCACCGGAGGGGTTGGAATGATAGGTATGCTGTGCAGAAATGTGCATCATTGTGTGGGATACATATATCAGACACCTCCCTGCAACCAGCCAGTGCCAGACAGAGCCCACTCCAAGAGGACCTTGTGCATCTTTGAGGAGAAAGCCTAGCTACAGCCAAGAGTTCCAGAAAGGAGAGTGGGGCTGTTCAGCTTCATGCCATGGGAAATCCTAAAAATCTTTCTGTACTTCTGAGTAATTTGGTCCAACTTTTCTAACACAACAGGATGATAGAAGGCCTGTTCCAGACTGAGCAGAGCACCAGAAGTTCAGATTTATCATTTTCTTTAAGCTAAAAATCCATCCTAATCAGTTATGGTATAAATTGTAGGAAACAAGCAGGTCTCTGAATGTGTATGCTCTATTTTTTCTCTAGCCTGGAAAAATCAGAAGAAACAGAACTGGACTTCACCACGACTGCTGATGACTGCTCAGGAACACTTCAGTCTGAGTGCCATCTAACCGCACACAGGAGAAAGGATATCTCCACTAAAAATCATTTTGACGTCGGAGTTAAATCTCACAAATCTGAGACCACCAATATTGACTCTACAAATCCAGACAAAACTAGACACAATGGAACTAATTTTCAAGTATGTTTACCATAAAAAAAAAAAAAAGGAAGCCATTATTTAAATAGTTTACTTTGACATCCTATAGCATCTGTTAAAACGACATCATACAATGAAAAAAGCAATACAGATCAGATCTGGCCTAGTCAGAACAATTGAGATTGTACCTATGGAGCATAACCAGTTTTGTAAGGTCATGATGGTGACAAACTTGTGATAAGTTCTATAGATAACAACTCTAATTCTAAAGGTGATTTGCTTTCCAGATCTCACTGCTGTTGTAAATTTTAAAATTAAAACCAAGGAGACAGCACTATCCTTATCTTAAATAATATCTAAAACAGTTGATACTGGCTGGTTGGCTCTACTGTAGGTGGTGAAACAACTTTGCTCATAAAATGTCTGCTCAGCATTTCTTTTTAAAGCATTTATTATAAAACAAAATCCACATAATCTATAGTACAAAAGCAGAGTCTATTATCTGTACAAATATTTATACAAAATACCAGTTACTTCAAACAAGCCTTTGGTTTTGTTAACATAAAGAAACATTGCAGTTTCATGAGCAGAAAATTGTTAACGTACAATGGTCTGAAGTGATGACAGCCTCAAAGATTTTTTACAACAGTATTACCAAGTCATTTGTGGGCTAGAAGGTCATGCTTGGAAAAATAATTGATAAAGACTTTCTGTAACACAATAAAGATTTTATGGCTCTAATGAAAATTGTGACATGCTGAAAACAGCGCTAATTTAATCCCTAAACATGTAAATATCAGTTACTGGCATTTTTTTTTTTTAATGCTATGTATTTTGACAGGTATTGGGATGTCTGTTGAAATAGATATGAATATATAAATCAAAGTCAACTTGAAAGAATGCATTTGAGAGAAACTCCAATATATTACAAATTCAAAACATACATGCTCTAAAAAAACCTCCAAAATTGTAAGTTTTCAGTTAGTTCCACAACTTGTGGCTGTATGTATTTTAACTGAAGAGAACCCTAACAATAATACAAAGCTTTGTTAAAACCAGCGGAGTACAATCTACATTTTTTCCCCCCAGTTCGTATGTTAATCTGTTTAAAATACACAAGGCACTGAAGTATTGGGTTTGGTTGTCTTTTGAGGTAACAAATGCTACAAAATGATACACATGTAAAGCTGTAATTATTAGGCTGTTTGCAGAATACGCAATTTAATATAAATATAAAAAGATTACGTGTGGGTTATATAAAAATTCTTGGTACTCTTTGTATATTCCTGTACATTTACAATAGCAGCAATTGCGATACACGTAGGTGAGTAGGAAAGCGGTCTGGGTTAGAGTTGTGTTTGTAATAGCCCCCAAATTTCACACAGCCGTCCTCCCGCTTTTAACACTTTTTGTTTTACCTCCACAGGCTGATGAATTCCATGTAGGACTGTTTACAGGCTGCAGGATCTCTGCACAAATCAAACGGGAATATCGCTCCCTTTGTCAAAGGCAGCCACCCAGGAATGCTGTCACCAGAGCGGCCTCATTCTTATTTTCAGGAAGGTGCATCAGTGGGAGCACTCGCTTTTCAGAGGTGTCAATAGCGCTGAAGTAGTCCAGCACTGGAGCTGTCAAACTTGCTTTTCTCCTCTGACAAGTCCTTCTAAGCACATTCTCTGCATGTATTTTGTCAATATAAACCGACCTGTTTAGGAATTGTCATTGTGATCTTCTATCCACCAGGATTCTGTGTTGGCTGGTGAGAACCTAGCTCTGACTCCAGAATGGGCTGCAAGAAGGGCTGTGGCTCATGCTGGGAATAGCCAGGATGTGGCAGCTTGTCACAGGTGCTTGGGATCACTGTCAGCATGTCAGGACATGGCATTTGGAATGATTTTGTTGTGGAATGCAGAAGACACATCAGACTGGTTTCCATCATTCCTATCAGCAGACTTAACATGGATTTAAAATAAATTTTTCCTTTTCCTGGCCAACCTCAAAATAAACAAATGAAAGAAGATCACCCTTCAGAAAATCTTAACAGAGTAAGTGTCCTCAGGAAGGAGAAGACCTAACAGGATTGAAAATATCTATGCCTATTAAATATTTCTTTCAACGTGTAGTAAATACCTTAAGCTGTTTAGCTAATCTTACAGCTGCTGTAGAAAGGGAGTTTTCTATATAATGATGAACAGAAAAGTGTTGCAGTACCTAAGGGAACAGCAGCAGAAACAGCAGTCACCTCTCAGAGTTTAGGATTCAGCCTTCCATGAATCTCTTATAGACAAGGCAAATTTACAAGGAGGGATCTACTCATAATTCCTAATTGAGTCACAACACACAACAACCACCAAATGACTGAGCTGTAAACAGTTATCTTTGACTGTGCCTTTTCTAAGACTCTGTCCACGCATGGACCTTTATAAAATGTCCTTCAGCACTGTAACAGCAAATACATTACTTCTAATTCAGGGCTCCATGCCAGGCAGTCATGCATGTTATTAATTATTGGGAACATGCTTGCCTTCTGTTTTCATTTCCCGACATTAATGGATATCATTTGTAGTACAATTTTAAGCACAGCTGCTCATTTGGACTGAGTCAACATAAAGCCAAACAAAATGACAGAAGAGATCTGCTTCCAAAAATGCAATGTCCAGCAGGACACGCAACTTTTGTGATGTTTAACTGAGCACACTTGTGAAGTAGCACAACATGCTGGAGAGGCTCTCAGGAAGGGCAGCACAAGAGCCCTCCCCAGTGAAGGGATCTGACCCTGCAGGCCACAGAGCAGTGACATCAGCCCAGTGTGACCAGCTCTTATTTGAGTGCTCCTGCTTCCAAAGCCTTTTTCACTGCTGTGCATGGAGCACCAGAATGTCAAAAGCCCCAGAATCCAAGAGGCACCAGTTGGCATAAAAATGGTGAGAACATCATGAGTCCTGGACCTTGCACATGACGTTCCAGACACCAGGTGGAAAACAGATCTAGGTAAAAAAAGCCTGAAGATTTCCAGAAAGCCCATCCTAGGTCTGTAAAACAGGTATTGAGGGAACAGACCATTTTGTTGTTACTTGAAAAGAATCAGAACTTTTACGGAAGTGCCTGTACCTTTGCAAACCACAGAAATGAAGGCTTATTACTGAAAATCATTTCCACTAATCCAAAATAATTTTCTTTCCCATTTCATTTCTGCCTTCTTCTTTAGAATATGCTGATAATGGCATAATCTCATCTTAGACACAGAGCATTTTGTACTACAACACTATCCTGAAGAAATTATTATTTGTCATACATACAGATTTAGCTTAATCTTAGCCTAAGTGCTTTCTAGTGATCTGTCCAGAAAGAATAAATCTGAGTAAGAAATCTATTTAAGGCAGCTGGGATAGTGCTCATGAAGTTTCCTCAGACTCATCCAGAACAAATTCACTACCTCTACTGCAAATTCAAAGGTGCAGTGGCTATAGACCAGTCTAGCTGAAGTCAAGCTACAATTTGCACGAACTGTTCCTTGAAATGAAAGAATCCTTGACTGTTGAAGATGATTACTTGTCCATTCACCTTACAGCCTCACACTGCTGCTACACCCACCCTGCAGATGGGACAGATTCTACAGGAGGGAAGACCCAAGTGGCTGCTTTCATGACAGCACTGCAGCACAGGTAAGCTGCTCTCTGCTGGGCCATCTGTTCTTTAAATCTAACACAGAATCAACCATATCATTTGCCTATTAATGGCTGCTCTCCAGACACCATTTCTTGTTACACCCTGAGTTGTTTCAAGTGCTAATATGCAGTCACAGTGGGCTTGGAAAATAGTGGTTGAAAACACTGATTCAAGTACTCACAAGCTCACACAGGTAGCTGAATGACATGTACCCCTCTGCAGGTTATTAGGGTAGAACTCTTAAAATGTTTCAGTCAGCTTTCTCACAGAAAACTTCTGAGTTATTAAAACTATGCTTAAGCCTCATCTAAATGCAACTTTCCCCCACAGATTTCCTATTCATCCCTGAACTGCCAGGATTTCTCATAGGCACTCACTAAATCCCTGCAAGTCCTCCTCTCATCCTTATCTAGCAGAAAAAAGCACCTATTTTCTATGTTTTAGCCTGAAAGTTCACAGGATGGGAACCACTAAGAACAAAGTGGGGATATTCTGGAAGGAAGTAGTTCCTGTAGCTCAGATTTTCTTCCTGGTCTTTTTGAACACAAGAAGTGCAGTAATCCTTTTAAAGTATATAATCTACAGTAATCAAAAATAATATATAGTATTTAAATGGTAAGATGCTAAATTTGTATACAATCTTTTTTTGAAAAAGGCTTTTAATGTCAGTAATATGGAGCAGTGTGGAACTTTGATTTTCATTACCAAACTTCAAGTGCCTCAGAGAAGCAAATTCCTCAGCAAACATCAACAGCAAGAGGCTATGAATGTTCAACTGAAATAAGAATGTACACTTAATTCACCAAATTCAGCAAGTGTTTCCTTCCTTCTTAAAACCTAAGTTCCAAAAGAATGTGACTCTTAAGACAGTTCAGCTCTCAGTAAAAATGCTAATTTTCTTGGACTCAATTCCAATGTTTATAATAGGATCCAAATCTTTAGATGAAGTGGTTAGGATTCTAATTAATCATGGCTCTTAAAAAAGATCAGTGGTTTAATGAAAAAAATTAAGTAATTCTGCATCCAGTGTCATCACAGGAATACAGGAAAATTAATGTGGTCTATCTCTAAGTTGAACTGTGACATGAAACAACTAAAGAATTCATTATAAATAGTGAATAGCTATCAAGCAGAAAATTACATATGATATGAAATTGGACTACCAACTGCTGTGATGCAGAACAAATACTCTTTTATACAACTTGTGTGGCACATAAAATATCCTGTGGATGTATATTCATAATTTAGTTAATTGAAACATGAACACATGAGAATTGCTTTCTTTCACCAAACCATCAGTTAAGAGATCAGCTAAGTCACTCCAAGAGTAACAAACTATGACCTTGCCCATCACAGTGTAGCACAAAATTGCTAATGTTGATAGGGATGAGGAAAGAACCCATTTCTTAAACTCCCTTTCTGTACTTTTCTCTATGAAAAATCATCTTCTTTGTGCTTAATCTCTCATGTTAAAATTTAGACATGAAGGTAGTAAAAGCTGCTTTAGGAGTTTTAGGAACACACCAGTGACAGCACAAATCCTGTCCTTGAACTATGCAGTCAGGAAGAACAGATCTGGACTAATAAATCTGAAAACACAAAGTGGATCAGAACCCCGTGGTCCCAGCCCTTCCACCACCACAACAAAGACCTCTCTCCTGGAGTTGTAGGGTTCCTCTTAAGTGCTCTCAAATAACTTGGTGAAGAGACCAGAGCCAAGTACAATTTTAGTTTTCAAACAAGAAAAAATTTTCATTGTTGCCATCAATATTAAAGCTGTTGAAGGCCCAACACGTCTGTTATTGAGCAGCTGTAGAAACAGGTGCAAGAACATTTGCATATTCGGAACTTCCCTCAGATGTCCCAAGCAGGCACTCACATTATCATCACCAGCGCTGAATTTATAAAGTGCCATACAATAGCAAATCCTTTTTGCTACATAAAAAGAGCAATTAAAGCAAAAATTTGTCTTCTGAATTTGAAAGGCTCTCCCATTCCCTAATGTTTTTTTGTAGGAATGGAAACAAGCACTTTGCTGATCTTGATGTCCTGAGGTCATAGCAGTTCGTACAAGTTAAAAATTTTTATATCAACATGAATAGAAAAAAAGTATTTGTCTTTTCTCCTTCCTCTGTTCTTTTTTTTTTCTACCTAATTCTAAATCTGAATCATGGTAAATATTTTTGAGATATGATTAAACCGATTTTTGATTTGAGCTATGCAGATAACATTTTTCTACAAACACCAGTTGAAACCCAAACAACTTTCCTCATTTGAATACAAGGGACCATTTCATTCCACTTTGGAAAATGAATATTAAGAGATGAAGCTATTCTATGATCAAGTTAACATGGGTGAACCCCTCAGAACCTCACACAGTGATTACAGGACTTCTGAGAAAAAGGAAACTAGCACTGTGTTTTAAGAAGCAGCTGACTATTACAGCTTCTTCCCAGACAGTCACCAAAGCTTCTCAAGGAAGGATGAAGGAGCTTGGCTGCATCACTATTAAAATGGCGAGTCTGACCAAATCTGCAGTTTGTTGGGCATTTCTCTTAGCTTAAATACCACTTTAAATTTGACCCTTGCTCTCACCCACAGGTCAGTACAACTGCTTCTGCTACCATTCACCCAGTCAGGCGGGGAACTGGTTGGGACTAAACCAAGTTTTCAGGACTGATCTTATTTAGCCTGAATCAGTTACAGAATTGGCCATGTGCAGAGTGCCACTGACATGAGGTAGGACATGGTGCCTGTGGGTCTAGTTAAGCTGGAAGGTTTGGCCTTCCAGAGAAGCGTTCTTTCAGTTCAATGCTAAGCAGGTGGACAGGGAGGTTTGAAATTCAGGTCTTGGCACTCAAGTTCTGCTGGGAAGCATTCAGCTCACTTGCAAACAGGAGCATCTAGGAGTTGTGATCCTGCACGTTTTCTTCCAGTGGTGGTGAAGGGATGATACTGACAATTGTATTTAAATGGGTTTTTCTTCTCTAGGAATAAGCCTGCATCTTTCTTTAGACGACCCCCCTTCCCACAAGCCACTTAGTTTTCTTGTCTCACATTAACAAAAAGAGCTACATACACTTTTTGCATGTAAAAAGGTGACTTAAAAATACAGAAAGTTTCAACATTCCCTCCCCAAATCCTTTGGAGACTGAGTCAGTCACATGACTTCAAAAAGGCAAATATGGCACAAAAGAATGGAAATTAAGTTAAAAAAATCAATTTTATAAATATTCTTCCTCTGTACAATTTTTCACAGCCCCACCCCTCCCACCCATTTTTATTCACATTTAGTTTTGTTTAATTCCCACCCAGATTTATTTTTAAATCATAAAATATATATTTTAAATCTGTTCATATTTTAAAATATTTACAGGAAAAGTTCCTTCTGTTGAGGTCATGAAGAGTCTGTACAAGGAGAGGGTGGAGGGGGGTAGAGGTGAAAATAGCTTCGTTCCGTGGCGGGAGATGGAGGGCAACTTTCCTCTGCTGACATGTACTGACTGCGAGGTGTGGGTGGAGGGGGATAAGGGTCTGAGTCTGAATTTAAATCTATATAGTATTTGTTGGCCTTCCATCGACTCGTGGTATAGTCACTGTCACAGACATCTGTGCTGCATGGAGTTGTGGGTGGAGCTATCCCTCGTATAAGGTACGGCCTGCACAAAAACCAAAAAGAAAAAAGCACAGCATTAGTTGCAATCTGGGGAGAAAAGAAAGAAAAAAAGAAAGGCATTGAACAGCTCTGTGTATTCAGTCAAGATGCCTGCTCATTAATACTACATGAGCCTTAATTCAGATTCTCAGAGAAATCCAACAAGAAGTATCTGAACTGTGTCAATTTTGAATGGCACAACTACCCTCAGCCAGCAGCACATTCTTCCAGCCCCTAACCTACCAGAGGACACAACTATGACCATTTAGGCCAATCACTAACAAATAGGTTGACTCATAAAAGAGTTCTAAGATAAGCTTAAGGGAATGAGCAGAAAACACCAACCTCTATACAGGATGCTCAGGGACAGTTACATAACAATATAATGTACATAATTTGAATGGTCATTTATTAAGAGAGGAAAAGATTTTTAAATGAAGTCTGAAGAAGATCCAAAACTAAAGGCAGATAAATAGAAGATTTAGCAAACCTTTTTATCTGAACTATACCTGTAAGATCTTGTGTTTGATGGAATGTTTGAGGAATAAAACATCTCTGCATTGTATAAGGAACGATCGGTAGCTGGGGAAGGAGGCGGGTTCAAAATCTAGAAACAACAAGAAAAAGAAGTGTGAAAATTTGGGTTAATTATACAATTTTACTTGGATTGAAAATGGCATTTATGCCTTCACCCTGTCATTCATCCTTATTCTACTTCCCTCTCCTAGCTGCTTGGATGTGTTAATGCATTTTTAAAGATCACAGATGTTCATTACAAGACTTTACTTTGGACTTGAGTACTGTGCAGGCCTTCAAAGTTCTCAGTAAAGGGAATTTTCTTCCTTGCCACATCTGTTATTATGCTGGAAGGCTGGAATAAAGCTGGAAATGAGACCCAGTTTGGCTGAATCTGAGTGCACTTCCTTGGACATAAGGACTGATAGCATCCTCAGCAGATGCTAATGGGAAATAAAGTATGTTCCACTCCCAGACCCTAAACATGTCCCCAGTCAATAGTAGGGTTAGGAAGCCAACTTACTTTACTGTAACTAATAAAACCCCATCCTTCCCTGAATCCTTCATTTTTACTCTTGTCCGGTAAGCATATAATTTTGGCAGAGTTCACAATGCAAAAAGCCTATGAGTTAAAAAATATTTGTAGCCTGTGTGTGCATATAGACAGCATACACACATAATGGCTCAGCTATGAGTGCTCACACACTTAGTGGTAGCCTTCATACAAGGAAAAAGTTTAGCAGGCTTCAAAATTATTTAGGATTCTTCCACCAGCAGGAAGCTGAACTTCTGACACAGCCATTAGGATACTGGCCTAAACCCAAGAAGAGCATTTTATTTCTTCCAATGTGGAAAATTACACCACTGCTGTAGATTGAGCCTTGCTCCTGATGTGCACATCTTGTACACTGCCTGCCCTGGGCATCTGGCCAGCTCATGGCCTGCCCCATTGACCACCCTTCCTCTGCTCTCCTTCCTCAAAGAGCCTCTTCTCCCACAAACACACTCTAAAATCACTGGAGTGGAGATCATTGTTTGAGTCTTCACTGTGCAGCAACCAGCTGGCCTTTGAGTTGAGCTCAGTGTTACTAATACTGACAAGCCCTGCACCTATATTCATGTGAAGGGAGATAAGCTTGAATACTCCCCTTTGCCAGCTGTGGGGAGTGATGAGTAACTGCCCCAAGAGCATCTTTCAGAAATCTTCTTCCTTGGAGGAGCACTGCATGCTACTTGTGGATTCACTCCTGCTGACACCCTGAGCTGCGTCAATACCACGTCACGTTGAGACTAAATACAGCAAACAGTGTCAGCCAGGATGCCTGTAGCCAGGTTCTCAGGATAAACTGGCATAACTTCATTGACACTGATTCTTTCCCACTCTCTGTTCACTGGAGCACCTCTCAGTACCACTAAGATGTGCTAAACAAACCAAAGAGCCAAGATGCTCAGATCCATCCTTCTGATTATTAATATAAAGCTGGGTAATTAGCTACCAGGCAGAACTCACCAAAACATTTGGTTTAAGCAGTACTTTAATGTAACAAAGCCCTTGCAATAGCTTCTGTCTAAGAATGCAGCATGCCTTTCATGAAGGAAATGCTGGTATCATCCCTGCAGGCCCTGGCTGACATAGCAAAGTGTGGAAAAAGAATTCCCAGCAACAGTCAGATTAACTTAGGCCAGAAGTCAAGTGGAAGAGTTGATCTTCTGGCTGACACAGATCCCATAGAATGACACAGGCAGATCTGCTCTTGGGGTTCTTTTCTCTTTCAAGCTTTATTTAAGTAAGTGTTTTTTCTGTTCATCCTTTTTAGTGTGGTACTGACACATCAATCAGGTCTAGCATGAAATCGTTCAGCACATTACATAGACACTGGTGATGCATGAGACAAGCTAAATTAGGAGGGCTGCTGAGTTCCAAATATCTGCTTCTTCATGGCTTCACAGAGAAGGCAATGCAAGAAGTAAGTACCCGATTTGACCTTACCAACAGGTAAGCTCACAAGGCTCTCTTTTCCATTTTTGCCCTTCTTAAAGAGAGAAAGTACCTCTGTAACTGGCCAAAATGCCCACACAGAGCATAACAGCTTACATGTAAACATAAATGCATGTATACCCACAAAGCGTGTGGGCTCCTGATTCAGTACACAAAAAATCCTCTCCATAGCTGGCAGATCAACTCTGGCAGCCTGTTGTGTGTACCTAAAGGCCAATGGATGTATTGCTCAGAAACACAATGGAAAAAAACTGTCACGACAAAACAAAGTATGCTGGCAAACAGGAATCTTTGTATGTCTCTCCTAGATATTCAGAGAGGACTGTTTCCATTCAGAATATACATCTTGGAATTTGTGAAACTGTGATATGGGGACGAGAATTCTGTCAGTTCCAAAGTCAGAAATAGAGCTAAATTATAGCTGAAAAAATGCAAGCAAAGTAACCTCTGCCTCACCCTGCTGTACCAGTGTTTTCCCCTAGTGCATGCACTTGGTTTTCTGAATCAACTATCAACACTTTATCTGAACAGCAAGTCAAGCTTATTTCATACACATTTGCATTCCAGTCCTGTTTCGTTCTGCTTGCCTTATTATTCCATGTGTGCCTGCGGCATCAGGCAGCGCAAAATGTCAAAATGTCATTGGGCCATGGCCATCAGCGTTAACAAGAAACAAAGGAGGGGGAATCTCCAAGGGAAGAACAGAAGTATCCAGGAACAAAACAGCTGAGTATCACTCTGATAACAAAACATTTTGGACATCACAGAGCACTGTATAACCCTGATGGACTACAACAAAGCCCTTTTGTGAAGTTCAGCCAGTGTCAAAATGGACTTGCATATCATAAACAGTTAACACCCAAGAGCTGTTAAGAGTTGTTAACATCTACTTAGCTAGCACAAAGTTTCACCTTTCCTTTCTTCAGAAGCAGGAGATACCTAACTCATCAGTGTATTTCCAAGACATACCTGTGGGTAGAAAGTGGCTTTAGTGCTGGATGAGCTACTTGAAGATGCTCCAGTAACATGATTTCTGTCATACAATGGGGCACCACTGCTTCCTCCCATGAGACTCATGGAGCTAATCATGGACTTTCCACAAGAGATGCCTGCATTGAAACAGAGAGGAAAACAAGGTTAGGTAACCCACAGTGTTATCTACCAATGCCAAACAGAAACCAAATCCCTAGCTTTGCAAGCCCATGCAACGATAATGGTTGTCACAGTTTGGGAAGAGTGCTTCATATAAAAACTTCAGGATTACAAGGAATGACACTTTTTGTAAAGAAAACATTTCACCCTCAGACCCCCTATTTTCTCACTGCAGCACTGAACTCCTCACAGCCTACTATCACACTGCTGAGAAAGGAATCTTCAGAACACCTGATCCAAACTGTTCACCCTAATTGACAATTAAACAAACTCAGGCATTTGCAAAAAAAAAAAAATTATACAATGTCCAAAAAGATCAAGCTTGAGACCTCCAAAGTTTCAATTTCCATCACAAGAAATTCAATTGCAAGTACATGAATAACTGCAAAACCCAATTATTTTTATTGAAAATAATCACAGCTAAAACTGAAAATCAGCAGAGACAAAAGGAAGGAAAGCTGAGTTAGAGGAAAACGGAAGACATCATTCTCCAATCTGTTTTACTGCAACATACCTTTAACTCAGACAATTTGTTTTGAGCTTCTTCCTGTCAGACTATTCAGTGCTAATGCAAGAGTTAGGCCTGGGAAGTTTTCAGAACTTTTTTTTTTCAAATGCAGGAAATATTTATTACAAGCAGAGTTAAGTATTTGTAATCATCATTCATGACTATATATCCTTCTCAGAAATGCCATGGTATTAGAAACCTGTCTTTTCTTTAGAATTATTAGATAAATAGTAAGATTTTCAGCTGTTGTAACAATACGGATTAGAAAAAGCTGAAAATATGGATGAGAATCAGAATGACAGCTTGGTTTAGCACCTACAGAAGTACAGATGAAAACCACTGATACTTGCTTTAATTAAAAAAGCTTTAGTGTGAAGTCCAATTTAGAACAGCCCTGTGAAGACTTCACCTGCAAGTATTTCATCCTCTAATTTTATTTCCTACCACAAAAACCTCTTGATAACCATAGTAACATAATTTAAGCAGGAATAGCTGACCATAGCCATTAAAGTGCAAGAAAAGCTAATAAATTTTACATATTTGATTCAAAGGACAGATTCATCCCAAAACCACTGAGCAGACCAGCATCTAATTTCTTTTTGAAAACTCCACATCCAGCAGCCTTAATAACGTGTAAAACTCAAATTTCAGGCTCAAATGTAATGGTACTGATTAGATGCAAGATCCTTACCAGTAAAAGTGCCATGCTGAGAACTTCCTGGAGCGATGAAATTAAGAGGGACGTGAGGGGTCCCACTGACATACTCATGGGGAAAAGGACTGTTGGGCCCGGCGTAGCGCTGGCACACCACTCGCTGGCAAACAAAGTACATTCCTCCCATGACAAAAAGGGACAGTATTATCCCAATGACAGGACCAATGGCACTGCTGTGGGGCTGGGACTCATCTGAGGCTGGCTTTGATTTTTCTGGAAAGAGAGGAGAAGAAAATTAAACACGGTCATTAAACATGGAGCAGTGTGCAGGCTGCTGTCCTGGAGCTCATGCAGCAAATCCATCAGCACACAGCCATTCACACGGTGCCTCTAACAGCATCTGCATCACACTCAGGCATCTGTAACTCCAGATATTCTGCTTCAATGCACGACACTTCATGCTTCCTCTTCCTCTCCATACAGCAGTATGAGCAAAGTACTCTTCTTTTTGTCTAGCAATTTATCTGGTAACAGGATTACTTATCTTGATAGAAAAACAGTCTAGAAAGTTTTCTTTTCTTCCCTGCCCATGTCAATTGACTTTGACCCAAGTCAATGGGTCAAAGATAGAGGATACTTATAAATATTAGGTCCTTAATCAAAGAAGATTGCTCTCTCAAAAGCCCTTTGGGCTAGCAATAACATGAAAAATCAAGAAAATTTACCAGTAGGGAAGCTGCCATATATCCTAAGCAGTGGATGTCTTCCTAGCTAATACAAGTCTTAGAATACTTTTCCTTTCTAAAATACGACTTTCTTTCAAAGAAACCTCACTTTACAAATTGGAAGGAAAACACAATGCAAAATATCTCAAATACTTTCTACTCATTATTTTTTCCCCCCTATGTAGCCAAATGTTAAAAAGTGCTGTAGTATTTGAGATGAGCTACACCTCACATCTCCCCGATTATGAGTAACACATTCAAAATTCTTGCCTGATAAACCTGACACCTCTCTGTTTTTCACAAAAATTATGTTCTTCAGGGAAAGCAATTTTTTCCATATGATTCACACATTTATCATTTCATTCTTTAACATACTGTAATAGATACATTCAAAAAGTGAAAAAATCAAAATAAACTTGTCCAAATTTGACATGCTCAGTTCTAACTATAGACCCCTTCCCCCCTGATGAAGTTGTAAGAAGTTAAAGGGTTCATATAAGATTCAGGCCTTCACTTCATACATTTTTTTCCCAGTGGTTCTGGTTTCCACTTCAGTGGAAGGGAACGAAAAACAACTGAAATTTAAGAAGGAAGATAAAGGAAATACAAAGATCTAGCAATAAACTCTTAACAGCACCAACACTATTTCTGTCTTAAAGTCTTTATGTTTTTTTTACACTTATTAGTGCATGACAACTTTTATGTCAGCTAAGGTCCTAATTTTCAAATAGTCAGGTTAGTTCAGCCATGATACCAGAAAAAAAAAGCAAAACCAAAGTTAAAACATGTTCCCAAATTACCTATTTTAAAACACACAATTCTCATTTTGGTTGAACCTAGCTCCCTTTGAATACAAGATCCTTATCTAGAAGGTAGCAATCATTTTTATTCCCTACTTGAGTTCTTTCCCTCAGTCAAGTGGGAAACCACAGAATGCTCTGTTCCACAGAGAGGTCCAGAGGGGACAATCCTATGTCTACATAATGACACATTTGAATCAGTTAACACCTAATTGCAGGACTGGACCCAAAGTGCAAACAGGAAACAGCTGCATTAACTTGGCAGCATGAAAGTTTGCCAAGTGCACAGAGAAATTGAGGAAAAAAAAAAAAAGAAAAAAGAGGAAGAAGTGGCCTTATATTATCCAGGAAACTGGAGGAACTGGATGAATGCTAAAGAGATAAACAGAAGATGTGGGAGAAGCATGTTTAATATGAAATTTCCAACAGTTTCTGTCTCCATTCTTTTGGCATTTTTTTTGTATTCACAGCTAAGACCCCTTTCACCATTCTTACTCATGAATTACACTTTTCCTTGCAGTATCCACCATGAAGACAGAAGGAAGTAACAAGGCTACCTTGGACAAAACCTGGTGAACCCTTCTCTCATCCCAGCAGTGGCATAGCTTCTGACAACTGGTGCTTCAAAACATGACAAGATCTAAGATATTAAAAACTTCACAGTCCACTAAGGTTGGTCCTACAGGCAATGTAAATGCAGCATTTCTCTGCACAAACCCTGTGCAAGCTATTTTTCCAGAATGAACTACAGACAGACCAGCACATCTTTTTGCTTTTACCCTAAAATGCTTTGTTCCAACTATTTTGCTAAACAACTGTGTGATTCTAAATGCTCCCTCCATCTGCCCCATTGCCTGAATACTTGATGCTCCAGTCATCTCAGTGATGCAAAACAACAGAAACTGCAAGAGCAAAAGTAAGGGAACTTTACTGTCCACTTTGGACTGCAAAATAACAGACTGTCTGAGGGCTAACACAACAGCTGCCATCAGCATGTCTGTAACTTGCATATACCTACTGCCATGAGAATTCAAAGTTACATTTTTCCCAGAAAAATCAACATCTCTCCATATATTCTTTTCACACCTGCACTGTAAGAGACCAGTTTGTAGTCTCTTGTGGACACTTGCTCATTGCATGTTAGCTCCTCCACATAATTAGCCTCCAGTTTAGCCCTGTTATTGCAGTGGATAGGGCTGCACATTTTTAAAAGCCACTCCAGGCTTAGCAGCAGCTCAGCAAGTTCCAAGATACTGAGCACAGTTCCAATCAGGTTTCCCTAAGGATAGTTCTGAAGGCCCTTCTGAAGTATTCCTCCCTGAAATAATATTGCTCTGCAAAGACAGGGCTCTGCACAGGGGTGTAGAACATGCCAAACACAGGCCTTGGATCAAGAAAAGACATCTCACCACACATGAGCTCGTCAGAACCGTCGATGCAGTCAGGAAAGGAGTCACACTGCTGCTTCAGGAGGATGCACTGGCCGCTCGCACATCGGAACTGGTTGGGCAGACAAATTGCTGCACAGAAAGAAAGGAAAAATCAAGTACTGACAGCACAGGAGCATTTGAGCCTCTTGAGAAAACTGAAAGGAGTTTTATATTATGATCAGGTAGGCACCAGAACATGGCTGTGGGTAAACTGCAAGCCTGTGTATCTCTGATTCTTCCTCCTTGTTGTTATACATCTTACACAGGGGAGCTAAAATAAAATTCTGGTCCCAGTAACTCCCAATCCTTTGTCACATCAGTCCTGCTGGGGAAAAACTAAGATCAAATCAGCAAGAATCTCTTACTATTGATTACACTAACAAAGTGTAATAGATCACCTGATATGTTAACAAAATGTAGTAATGTGGCATATTATAAAACCTTATGTACTCCATACTTGTATTATGTATACATAGTAGATATGCTATGTATAATATATCGTTGCTAAGTAACTGCTAAATTTCTTATCTATATTGAGGAACTTTTGTCTCAACAAAAAGGACTCGTATCTATACATTTCAAGAACAGTTAGAATCCCAAAGGGATGCTTGTGTTAGAGCCATGAGTTCAGGAAAACTGATCTTACTATCACAATCGGCTTCATCAGATTTATCTTGACAGTCAATTTCTCCATTACATCGCAGGTGTGCATCGATGCACTGTCCCTTCTCACACTGGAACTGGGATGCAGAGCATATGGGGCAGCTATCTTCATCACTCTGGTCGTCACACTCAGGAAACCCATCACAGCGCCATGCCATTGGGATACAGTCAATCTCCCCAGTCGCACACGTGAACTGGTCAGGGGAACAAGTTGGAGGTTCTGGAGAAAGAGAAAACAGATCAGATTTGTGTACTCAACCTTATCCCTTTCAACAGAGTAAAAGCATGACAGAGTTTGTCAAGGAAAGCACACGTATTCCTTCCCTGGAGTTATTCTGTGACTACACTATGATTCCAGCTTAGAGGAAAGCATGATTTTACATAGGGAATACTTTGTTTTTCATAACAAAAACTGGATGCATGCTGATAGAAGAAGTTTGCTTTAGCAGTTGAGCACTGAACTAGGGACAGGAGCTACAAATACTTATTCTACAAAAACTTGCTTTGTTTCTAACAGCCACCTTTTGGAAGACACTGTCATATACATAAATTCAAAAGAATACTCAGGTTCTGATTGCAAACCAAAGTCTAAACAGTTCTAATCCCTGCACTTATATTAGCCTGGACCAATTCTTCGTTAAAAAACCTGACACATTGGGTTAACTGGCAATGACTATACCTAAAACATATAACTTCTATAGTATCTGTTTCATTATTTTTCCAGTGGTTTTTCCACAAAAAAAAAATATCTGAGTCAGTTATGAATTGAAAAACACAAATGGAGAACAAAAAAAATCTGTATAGGCCTGGTGAACGTTAAGCTAAGTTCTCTTGCTGGAAAGTCTCTGGGCTGCAGGTCAGTGAAGGTTCAGAGAGCAGTCTAATGAGCACTGCAGACCTGCCCTAATCTTATATTCTCTCACTACAGAGGCTGACCGCTTTAACTTGTGCGCAGCCCATTTTTATGTTTGTTGGACCTAAGAAAGCTGGGGCTTCCTTCAAGTTTGACTTTTCATGGACCCCAAGATTCTGGTATCACTCCTTTTCACATCCATACTGTTGTTCAAGTCGCAGAGGCACTGATGGCACTAGGCACCAGCTACAACCCCATATAGAGATGCAACAATTATGCTCTTAGAAGGCATCCATAGTTGCTTTCTTCAGAATGTCAGGAGACAAACACAATCCAGATCAGGAATCTATTGCAAAAAAATGCTCCAAATTCTTACACACAACAAGTTAGCACACTATTTTCCACCATTGTTATCAATGAAAGAAACAGACAATGGGCAAGTCCACTTGTTATCAGTAGCAGTCAGTTACAGTCAAAACGTGGGTGCCATCTCAAAACACCCCTGCAGCAATCACATACATTTCCACCAATTTGAAAAGTTGCTGGGTCAAAACCCTGTGACATAATTAAATCATTCAGCAGAGGCAGCCACTGCTCCCCACAGCTGCTTGTTGCTCAGTTATGCTCTGAGTAGATGCTTCACCACTTGGATTAAGAGAACCATATCATACCTTGCCTGTAACAACAGTATGATCAAGCTAGAGGTGTGCTTTGGCACTGGATGGTAACACTCCTCTGGAAGCCCAGTGTGCTTTTCTTAAAATTCAAGCCCAAGAATGGACTTCACAAAGAACCCAGCATAAGGAAAGTTTCTTAGCTGCATGAATATTTTTTTCTCCTAAGGGTGGCGTTAAAAATTCTACAATTACATGCAAACAGTTTTTAACGTGCTGCTGTCCTTTCTTCATTTCTCAAGAATGAGACAAAAGTATAATCAAGAGACTGAAAAACAAAATGCAAATAAAAAATGTGCTTGGGTTTTGAAAAAAATCATAATTTTTTAAAGTTCCTCATTTATGATTATTTGGAGGACCAATATGAGAATTAGAAATGTAGCCAGTGACCTGACAGATGTTGGTAAGATAAAGATGCACACATTAGAGGTAATTCTTGAAATAAATTTTGATACAAGTATGCTGTTTGGATAATTCAACACACAGATCACTACTTCTGCATTTAAAGGCACATTTAATGTTGCACTGTGGTTGCACTTGCATTAAAAACCTTGACAAAAGCATTCATAAGGATGTCCAGAACAAATGTTCTCCGGCCAACTAAGCTATTTTGAAACACTGGGTAGTGGCTGTTACTAGGACAGACAAGATGAGTTAAAAAGTTGTTGCAGGCTTAGTGAAAGATTAGAATTTAAAAAAATAAGACACTGAAATGGAGGCCCCTGAATTGTTAGATTTATATCTGAAGATCCAAAGGAGTGGAATGTGAGACTCTCTCACTGTCTGCATTGTGCAACAACACTACAGCAAGAAGTATAATTAGATTGATCCACCCTGCCCTCCCCATGTAACCACCACTACTCTAAAGCCACATAACGTGTTGTGGTCATGGGAATGAAAACAGTTTATCATGGAAATGATTGTCCCATGGGACTTCAGAGTTTAGCCAGAAAATGAAATCCACAGCAAAATAAATACATGAAAAGAAGTCAAGAGGACCAACAGAACTAAACAACTCAAGATATAACGCCTCACAAAAAGAAACAATGTTTTGTTTTGAATCCCCTCTGCAAGTGTAATGTTAACAGTTTTTAAAAATAATAGGATGGTAAAAGGGAAGGCTAAAGTAAAAGTCTGCCACGTGGAAAGAGGAGAGCTACCTTAATTAAAAAGAATCACAATGGAGCCTACATTTGATAAGTAGCTAGTACTATGTTTCCCATCACAAGGCCAAATTAATTCCAAAGACTGGAGGACTGGAGTCTCATACTGTGGGAATCATAGGCACAATTTCTGCTGCTAGGTCATCAGAGGTTGATGCAATATCATCTTATAAACACTTGTTTAAAGCACAAAACTGTCACATCACACAATTATAAAAATCTCATTAGAAGATGCAAGTATTTTAAGGTCAAAGAAGAATATTCTGCTTAGAATGAGAAGTCATATGTGCCCAAAACCTCAAGCAGAAAACAGCTGGTAGAACTACCAAAGACTAATTTAACACATGAAGCAGCACAACATGTACAGAAAAACTGTGTGTAAATCCACATTTTGGATTGGAATGCAACCTCAGCCACCACTTTTTTGATACAAATTGATTAGCAGTGCTGTTAAACAAAACTCACCTCCACATGTTAAGAGATTCTGTAGAAGCACAAGGTGCTCGGGGCATGAACATCGTGGAGTTCCATCTCCTTTGGCAATGCAGATGTGTGAACACCCACCATTGTCACGGGAGCATGGATGGACAGCTGGTGAAACACACAAAAGGAATATTACATAGCATAAAAGAAATAATTATTCCTCAATAGGGCAAAATCAAAAACTACTCACAAACCACTTCTGTCTGAGTAACCAATATTTCACTACAAATTATTAGGAAGATATATGCAGGATTTTTCAGTTCAATGCTTGAAAGCTGATTTATTATTTTGTAAGGACTAAATTTCTCTCAGTCATAGTAATAGAGCAATCTGATCAAGTTGAAGATGTCCTAGTCCATTGCAGGGGGTTGGAACTGGATGACCTTCCAAAGGTCTTTTCCAACCCAAACCATTCTATGATTCTATCATACGGAGACCTTTCAAGAACTTCTAAAAAGAATTTGGGAGCTGAGGTGAAAAGAAATGAAAAGGCAGATTTGAGAAGGCTGCATTTACATATCACCTTGATAGCCCACCTGCATTTCTAAGGTAGGCATCAAGAAATAATACATGTCACTGCAGAATGCCAACCTGGAAAACCCTCAGGATTTCTCCTTTGAAGAGCTCTTAATATCTAGTGCCTCAACTTCCCTGTTCCTCACAAAACAGCAATATAGACACAAAGATTTTTGGGTCTTGTTTCAAAGACAGAAAGCTGCATGTTTGTGTTGCCAATCAGTTACCCAGAATCACTGAGAGGTCCTAAAAGAGTGCTTTTTAATGAACATTAGGTGGATAAGAAACAGGCACAGAGATGGGAGGTCACTGGCTGATGACCCCAGCCCATGAGAGTCAGAAGAGACAGTCTCTTGCCTGCTTATTCAGGCTGATAGCTGAGCATCAGCAATCTGTGGGGCTACAACCTGTGTTATCTGTGATGCTGCTGAACACTGCATTCTTTCCTACTGCTCAGGACCAAGAACTTCCATGGGGAAGAAACTGTATAGATACCATAATTTCTCTGCCAAAGTTGTTTTCCAACTGTCCAGGCCTCTCAGCAACCTGATTTCTACCTTTAACAAATTTATTAGTTTATTACAGTGTTTGAGGCATGAGTTATTCATAGAAGTGCACGCATATATACCTGCATGTGCATATGTATATTTACTCCCCTGTTATAACAGAAATCACCTAGGTAAATTTTTTTCAGTTGCAAAAGAGGATTCCCTTTCCCCATCTGAAATAAACATATGGGGTAAAAGCAAACATCTTTTTTAACACTGTTGAGAATTAAAGAAAAAAAATCTTTTTGCTTCAGCCAGTATTACCTTTGAAATATACCAATATATGTGAAATGTGTAAAGTGGCAGAGAGGAAGAAAAGCTGGGTATTGTGAAAGAAAAAAAGAACCTCTGGGTCATGATTACCCCACAGAATCTACTACAGTTTAAATGCTTAAACTGATTTGTAACAGCTTACCCACATACACAAGGTCAAAAATACTTCCAGCCATCACAGACATAAATGTCTGTAACACAGAGTATTTGTTGTGAAGTTGAATCATTTCTTCTGAAAATCAAAACATTATACACCAATGTACCCTCCCTATAAAAGACAACTCATCACAGGCAACAGAGACCTCTGTTTCCCACATTTTGTTTGTGATTTTGTATTCTCTTTTAGAGTCCTCTTAAGCAGGAGCAACTGTAGGTTGTCACTTTGAGGAGTGACGACTTGAAGAGGTCTCTGCACTCTCCACCAAACCACAGTAATGTGGACCACTCGTCCAGAAAACGAACATCCTGCATGCATGATTCCTTTCAGATATGAGCACCTAAAATGCTCTACCTCTGCTAGGAGAAAAATTCCACATCCACAGTACAGTTCATTGTGGGAGCTTCCTCCCCATTTTGCCTCTCTCACTGCAGGCTTTTATATCACCCACTGTGAGTCAAACCAGACATGCCTTTACACAGGAGTTTGAAGCACCTGAAGAAAAGGCAAGTACAATCCTTTTGGTTCTTATTAGAGGTTTTTCCAAGACCTATTACTTGATTGTACTAAGAAAATTAACAACCAGAATTTTAAGTAGCTTTTAGACTGAATTTAGTGTCATGTGAGCTTGTACAAGGCAGGTAACTCAGTGCCACAACATCAAATGCTCTAGCTGTGTAGTAATAGTCCCCTCGACAAGAAGGTGAAATTTGTTTCTCCTCCTCCCCTGCAATCCTGACCCATCAAGTTGAAAGCATTCCTTGGCTTATTTGAAGCCCACGGGCAACATTATTACAATATCCAGCCGGTGAGGACTTTGAGATACAATGGCCAAGACATCAGATACTGAAACTCACAGAATTCTTCCATATCAAGCTCTTCCACAGCATGAATGCCTGTTAGGTGAGCAATCCGGCCTTGAATTCTAGTCCTTTTGTTCCCATTCACTTTCTCCACTCTCTCAATCATCTGCTGCTGACGATCAATCCAATACAAGTGATTCCCCAGCACAGTGAGTCCCATGGGCTGAAGAATGTTGGAGTCCTCCAGGGTCACTCGGTTGGCACCTGAGACCAACAAAAACAAAGACCAGTTTTACACCAGTCGACTTCTAAGTTATTCCTTAAAAAAAACATCACAAAGCAACATCCCAGCTAAAACCAAACCAAACCAAACCTTGGAGACAGTGAGCTACAAGGTCATTGACTTCATCTGTCTCTGCAGACCAAGGCTCTGCTTGTTCAGTCTCCTCTCAGGTAAACGCTACCAGGTGCCACATCCCGAGGGCAAGCAGGTACAACAGGAAACCCAGCCCAGCCCTGCACAGCCCGGCTGGTCAGCCAGCCTGCTCAGCCTCACACTGATGCAACTCTAAACGCTCCCAAAAGCTGATACAGACTCAGATCTTAGGCCAGAAGTTTTACAGTGCACTCACACACGGAGAAGTACATTTTTTCTGGAATCTATAAGCAAGAGCGAAATACAACCAGTTTAGTTTCACTGCTGTTACTCAAATAAAACACATTCACCATGCAAAGCAAGAGGTAAGTACCAAACCTTGTCACAGCCTATGTGACAACCAGAGATATATGATCAAAAAAGAAAAGCTCTTAAAAAAAACCCCAACTTTTTTTATTTAGTAACAGGAAAAAAAACTCAAACTTTAAGCGACTCAATATGATCCGAAATAGGAACACTGCCAAATGCTCAGGCTCTCTGTTTTATAAAAATGTGTAAAAATCTGCTTTAAACCAATGAGTAAAAGAGAGGTCAAGTAAAAATGCATCTATTATCAGTTTTCACTTTAATTACTCGCAATCTTCTACTGTGTACTGCCCTAATTATTGCTTTTATTATTCTTTCCTAGAGTGAATATAATCCAAATTATTCTATTAATTCACTAAAACCATTCTGACCCTGTGTATGCCTATGTAACTGGATATATTTGATTTAAAAAATGAGAATGTAAAACAAAATCATACCTTGGTGCTGCTTCTGCTCTCATAATTAATTTTGGAACTATGACCTTATGTCTGCTTGTATATAAAAAATATAAGTTTTTAGTATCTACACAAATACGAGATTATAGAATCCACATAATAAAAATGCTACGAGAACTGGATTCAACTAATTTGCTGCATAATTATCCAGAGCTCAGTCAAGCATGAGAATGTAACATTAACAGTTCTATTAGTTTTACACATGGACCTGTTAGAACAGCTCCAGAGCAGGGTCATGAAGATGATCAGAGGGCTGGAGCACCTCTCCTATGAGAACAGGCTGAGAGAGCTGGGCTGGAGAAGAGAAGGCTCTGGGGAGACCTTAAAGGAGCCTTTTATGACACAAAGAGCTTATAAAAAAGAGAGAGAGCAACTTTTTATATGGGCAGATAGTGATAGGATAAGGGGCAATGGTTTTAAACTAAAAGAGTTTAAAACCAACTTTTGGTCTACCTCCAGCTGAAAAATTCCAGAACTTTGTAAAGAAAACTGGTTTATAGTTCTTTCATCCCCCTCTGAAAGTTAAGCACTAGACACCTGAGGGTATTCCCTGATTTAGCAGGATGCTGTTTTAATTAGCGTACAGGTCAAACTTCAGGAACCTCCATAACCATGTCCCCTCTACAAGTCTACAATGGAATAAGGGTGTCTAGACCAGTTTAATTGGCACAAAGGATGCTCTATACAATTTTGGTCCCATTTATTCAGCAGCCTTAGTTTATGTTAAAAACCTTTTCCTAATGTATGCCCGTTTTAAACTATTTTGCTCAGAAAATACTATTTAGAGGAAGTAATTCAAATCAACATCACTTTGGCTCTCAAATTTCTTCTGAAGTTGTGATGCAAGACTGAAAAGCATTTTAAAATAAAAATATACTAAGCCATTAAAAAATCAACATCTCAGTGAATCAAATCACAGTGTGCTGAACTAGATCAAATATAACCAGTTTTCTGGCTACAGATACATCTCTCTCTAGTTCATAAACAGTGTTTTCTTTTAATCCTGTATCTTCCCCTGCTTTTATATTACTTATAAGCTTTGATTCTTTGGCTGTGACTGGATATAATTTCTATATAATTTTACCTGATGCCTCTTCCATCTCTCTTGGATACCACTCCAGCATACCTGCATAACATGAAGGTATCTTCATCTTGCCATCTTGTCATTTTACTTTTAAATGTCTTCCTAGAGCACTTCTTTTATCACTAGAGAAGCCCCTCTCAAAATCTCTGACGTATTTTGTGTTATGTGTCCCGCTCCATCACCCTTTCTTCTCAAATGTGGTTTGTTTCATAGGTCTAAGTCTTGTCTTCCTCTTATCTTCTTTTCTCCTAAAAATTTTTTGTAGGTTCTCTGATGCCTGTCCTGGACTGGACATTTTGTGGCTGCTCAGGCAGTTTGACAATACTCCCCTGTTCAGCTTGGTAACTGATGAAAGACATGGGCTGCTCTACCTTCCCATCTGCAGCTTCATTGTTTTTATCCCCTCTTTGGAAGAGTCTGACCTTGAGTCAGTTTTAGATGCTCAAAAGCAAATTATCCTTCTAAAAAGGTGAACAGCTTTCTGCTGTTTTAGTTCATTGCTTCACTGCAACATGAGGGAAGGATGTGACTACATGGCAAGAAGGGTCACCAAAACCGGAGGTTGAACCCTCTACGGCATGTAGCAATCACTATAAAAGCCCAGCTTCTACTCCTTCACACTTGTTCCCTTCTCATCACACTTCCTTTATGGGTTTCACTTCTTGATACATGGATGATGATGAGAGAACAAATCATGAGGGCCATTGCATCCTCAGTTCTTTACTGCTCACCAGAGCCAAGTTCTCCACTTCTTCAGCACTATCAAGTGCTTTTAAAAGTCAGTGATGAACTGTGCCCTCTAAGATCCATGAGGTGCTATTGCTTTGTATATGGAGTAATGCTTTATATTACTAATGTGGGAAAACTGCAACAAGTTGCATCTCCACTGCGTTGCAACAATGCTATCTCAGATGAGCTCTCTTATCACTCAGATTAGGAAAAAAAAAATTGCCCTTTCTTCTGTTTGTTTTCTTTCAAGTAACCTTGATTTACTAAATTGTAAGCTCCAGTAAAAGAAGACTTGAAAATATGCAAAATTTTCAAACCACTAAGAAAAAAACAAGGGCACAGAGGGGGTAATTTAGGGGTTCCATGACTAGCAATGCTTTCAGAACATATCGAAAATCAAATGGCTGTCTTGGAGGGTGTCAGTCATTACAGTCATGTCTACTCTAATTACATCAAAGATGGGAGCCCACCAGCAATTGCTGGCTGTGACTGCCTACACAGAACTGGCAGTGGTGGAGATGAAAGTCACCGGGGTCAGCATCAAAGAGGGAATGATGTCCTGTACATGCTAACACTGTGCTGCAAATGTTTAACTTCGTCCCACATACCTGACAGGTCACAGCTTTCGATGCGCTTCAGATCTGCGTCCACCCAGAAAAGCTTTCCAAGTTTGTTGTCCACCACCAGCGCTACCGGTCGGATCAAGCCAGTGGTAAAAAGCACTTCTCTCTCTGTGCCATCCAGGGCTGCACGCTCGATCTTGGGAGCTCTCTCCTGCATGTTGGTGAAGTACATGTACCTGGGAACAGAGACAGCACCGCTGAACTGGGAGCTCCAGGGACAGGGGAGCTCCAGGGACAGGCAATTCCTCTTTGCGCGCAGGGTCGTGTAACCCACGTTGTAAGTGGTAATGGTTTCACAGACATGGCTGGGGTGACTGATCCCAGGTGCAAAGATCCAGAACCAAACATCTGTAACTGTCCACTCGGCCTGAAATTAATCGGATTTATCTCCAGGCCATCAAGTGCCTCAGCACTGCTGCACCAGCAGCACTGCTCCTGCACGGAGTTGGGGGTTGTAAGACACTAGCACACACCTTCTGCAATTCCCCCTGGGTAGAGCTGTCCCCACTTACAAATCAAAGTCCAGAAGTTCTTTCTGACAAAAAAAAAAATTAACTACCACCTCCTCTCCTTCTAGGTTACCCTTCCTTCTCAACAAGTAAAATTTCCTACCAAACTTGAGGAAAGATTACAGAAGAACAACTGAGGATGGCATGTTCCTGACATCTTAGTTCTTAGTTCCATAAATTCTTTATATCTAAGCCAGTTCACAGTTGCAAACAAGTCTCTGCCCTCCTCATGCATAGAGAAAAAAGGGTTTGTGCACCCCCACAATGAACTGAGACCTCTTTAAAGGAAAAGTCTGCTATTTTTCATGGGCAAACTCTCCAACAGCATGGGCTGCATTGCTGCACAGCCTTTCCTTATGTCACAAAGAGGGGAGGCAGCAGTCAGAACATGCAGCCAAGGGAGAGATGGAGGAAGGAATTTCTGTAACCACAGCAGAAGCTGTTGAAGATCACTCATTCAACTCTCCCAGACAGTCACAGTGTTTAACATAGTGTCTTCCTCATTTTCCACCTTTAATTTATAAACAGATTTAGCATAAAATCACTTTAAAACCTGACTAGAAAAGTTAAGAGTTTTAGAGATCAACAAACCCAAACTCCCATTTTAATGGAGAAAGCAGATAAGCTTTTATAAATACAAACTATATCCAAGTGACTTAGTCCCAGTTCAATTAGAATCTTTCCTCTAATCCCCCTCTCCCCACAACAGCTTTTGAGCTGTGCAGAGCACATTGGTAAAAAACACCAGTCCTATAAACACTCCAGACAGAGTCTCTGGGTACTACTGTATCCACACAGTTGTGAAATACTGCCATTCAACACCTGTCAAGCACATGGTAAGCCATTTAGCAGTGAACAGGGATTTAAGCATCTAACTTATTAAAGAGAACAGTAAAGGACCATCTTTGACACCTAAGAAGAAAGCTACTAACTACCAGAAGCAGAAAGAGTGTCTGTTGAATCTAACCAAAAATGCTTTGCAGCAAAACAACATCTTTTCCTCCTGTGGGAAATCACTCTAGTGCATCCTACCTGCTTCAATTCATTTCAGAGGTTTTTAAGATAGACATTACAGCAGAACTAACTTAAAAATGTAGAGAACATAAGGGGTTTAAGTGTTTAAGCTTTATACTACTACATTAGCAGGAATAGTTGTATCAAATTAGAGGCTGCTTTCTTGACCCCTGGAAATAATCTGTTTTATGATGACTAAACATTTATCATCCAGATTCTGAGGTGATAGACTCTCTTATTTTTCCTATTAGGTGTCAGGGCTGTGCATCAACACAGAGAACAGGACAAGGTGGTTTTACTTTGCTGTCATCACACATGGCCATGAGAACAGAGGCAAAAGAGAGAACAGGAAGAGAAAGCTGGATACCTTCAGAACCCAGAACTGGATAAGCAGTCACCTATACCCTGAACAACATTCAAAACCTCTCTTTGTAAAAACAGACAGATGCAGCACAAGATTCCCACACGCAGAGCCGGCGCACGTGCCAGGAGTGCTCTGTCCAAGGTGCAGGAAGGGCGCTCACCCTCGCTCTGCGTTCACCACGATGGCTCTGGGCCTGTCGTGCTCCCCCCGCAGCACCATCCCGATGGCCTCGCCGTTCAGCCGGTGCACGTTGACAGAATTTGTGGCCTCACAGGTCCAGTACAAGGTATGGCTGTATATATCAATGCTGAGGTCGTGTGGCTGCTTCTCCGGGTTCTGACTTTGGTTTGGGGTACTCATTACAGTGAAAGGCTGCAAGACAACACATGGGCAATGATTTCTAGCCATTATTCTGATGAATGACTGAAGAACAATGATTGCACAGAGAGCATGGTTTACCTGCCTGATGGTTTAGGAACCCCTAAAACCACAAGCCTAAAAACGTTCAGTAATTCTCATATACAAATAGAATACCCATGAGTAAGTGCTGACAAGAGCAGTTGACAGTGATGATCCCTTGGTGTGGCAGATAGAAGAGGAAGGTCAAGCATAAAGTAAAAGCACACAAAAAGACTGACACAAAACTATTTACAAGATGTACACTTACCTGAGTGCCATCATCTTTGGCTCTTTTTATAATATTCTGGCGCCCATCCACCCAGTAGATCAATTTATCTAAGGGATCGTAATCAATAGCCTTGACATTTCTCAGACCATGCATAGGTAGGATGATATCTGGGCTTTGCTGATCATCAGGGATCATCCTGCTGATGGCAGATTTCTGGCTAAATAGCAGGAAACTGGCTGGGGCTGAAACAAGCCAAAACAGAATGCATGAGAAAGTACAATTCCCAAAAATATATCCCCACAGAAGAAAGAGAATATTTAGAACAAAGTCACAAAGAGACATTAATATTCACAATGAAAATTAAATAACTCATAACTGGAGATTTCTGCTATAAAGTTGAAATGTTTAGTTCTTTAGTTACAGAAGGAGATCAGATTATATCTGCAGGACCTGCCTTTCAAAAACTCACCCTTTCACTCGGTTAAAATTGCCTCATATACCACTATGCACCCATTTTCTATTCATGTGCCATTTTTACTGGAAACTTAAGTTCCTATTGGACAACCAATCAACTGGCAGTCTCATAATATCACATGCAGAGAGAATACAAACTTATATGTATTTCAAGTGCATCTTCAAGTTGGGCAGACTACTAAGAAGTTAAACTACTTTACTGAGCGTTATTTTAGCTGACTTTATCAAGCATGTAAGAGCAAAAGACATTTTTTGTTGGAATTTCTTTTCCACCCACCTACACATTTAGGTATGAAGTGGGAAAGCTTCACTCACACAGCTGAATCACCTAGAAAGCACTTCTGGTAGAACAAGAAAGACCAGACCTGACAGCTCTGTCATTTCTAAGACTTGAAATACAAATCTTCATGAGTAGTACATTTCAAAAAAATGGATATAAAATTCCATACTTTGTCCTCATATTCAAAGATCACTTTTAAAGCCAGAACCTTTGAAACACACTTGGGACCCCTTTCCTTTCACGCCCGGGAGCTCCAAGCACTGAAGAAAACAGTATCAAATAAAAAGGCTTACAACTACAGTTCCTGCTGTTGGGATCCAAGGTGTAATGAGCAGCACAGCCACACCTAAATCCATTTGGGATGGCAAGGCACAAGTGACCACAATGGCCATTATTCTGCACACAATCATTCAAGCCGTCCTGACGAGATGAATGGAAGACCAATATGTCCATCACAAAATCCAGATGGCCCTGAATAAGAGTCCTGTTCTTCCCACTGGTCTTGTCTGCTCTTTCTATGCTGTGGAGATTCCAGTCTGTCCAGTAGATGTAGTCGCTGTACTGGGTTAATCCAAATGGATGAGGTAGATCATCTGCTATGATTTCTCGTTCTTGTCCTGCAGAAACAAGGATAACCAATTAAAGAACAATTCCCACGGGATAAAATGAAGAGTGTGACAGGCATGCAGAAAAATCTTTTTCTTCTTTTTAAAATAAAACCCCATTTTCCAAATCAGCATCATAGGATTCTTTATTAAGTAGTATCTGCTCAAGAGGCAACATAAACAGTTGCATTCAAAAGCCCTACCTTGATACCCTCTTGCCTACAGAGCAATATGAAATTATGCCATTGTATTGTAATCTCAGTAAATACTACTTCGTATGTCTTATGTTTTTTGACCCAAACAGGCATTGAAAAACATATCCAAGAATAGTATCAGCTCCAGTAATCACTTAGGCCAATAAAAAAGCCGATTAATACACATGAAAGCAACAACAAACTTGAAATTCACAGAGAAACTGCTATGGGAAATTGTGGTGCTTCACTCAAGAAACACATCTTTTGCAGTGCAACTTAAAATACAGCTATCCCAGGAGTTTAGGAAACCATTTGTTTGGCAGAAATCTCAATACTCCCACACTCAGTGGCTCAGCAACATTTACAGCAGATTTAACACCTTCTAGAGCGTGGTCTCTGACAGAGATGCATTACTGAAGTAAAGTCTTACTGCAAAGCACCTTCCTGAACATTTTCAAGCATAAACGTCTATGAATCTCTGCCATCAAATGAAGACAGATGTAGCCTTTAGCAGCACCATCTCCTCCTGTCTCAAACATCCAATGTTCTACAGAACACCTCACTTTTCTTCCTCTGCCCTACTTTCCATTTCACCAAGACTTGAGAAAGCATAAAATAACCATAAACCAGAAGTCCTTCCTTATAAGTCACCAGACCTAAATATAGAGGCAACCTTCCCATGTAACTTTTAGGCATCTAGATGCTCCAAGTTAGGGGTACAGATATCCTGCACGCTCTCAGATACTTCTTAGAGCAATTCTGGTCCATAGTAATGAATTCAGGAGAAAGATCTTGAAGGAAGCAGATAAGTTGTATAATTGAATTTTCATAGTAGATGGAAGAAAAGCTCCCAAAAGTGTGACTTTTTTGCCCTGCTGTTTATAATGTCCAAGATTAAACTGGAGCAGCATTCACTCATCCACTTCAGAATGCTTGGCTCATCCCTTGACTGATGAGCCCACTTGTTACAAGTCTACCTGAGTCTTTATAATCTGCTGACTACAAAAACATTGTACAACACAAAAGTGAAGTGGGCACAAGTCTATGGGTCCTGATGGGATGCATCCCGGGGACCTGAGGCAACCAGCTGATGAGGCTGGCAAGCCACTGTCTGTCGTATTTGAAAAGCCATGAAGCTGACAGTGACTGGAAAAAAGGGAAACATCACTCTTATTTTTAAAAGGAGGGCCCAGGGATCAGTGAGCCTAACCTCTGTGGCTGGGAAGATCATGGAACAGATATTTTTGGGGTCAATGCGAAGGCGTGTGCAAGACAAAGGGATGATCTGACACAGCCAGCACAGCTTCACTAAGGGCAAATCGAGCCTGACCACCCTGGTGGGGTTCTACAATGGAGTGACTTCAGACTCTCACAATTCTGAGGATATGCACACAGAATGACACCTTAACAAAAACTCTCTAAAAATACCTTTTCATGGATTAAAAAAAAAACAACAAAAAACCTAGTTGCAGTGAAATTATGTATATTGCCAATCAGAGCACATCCCCTGTATGTATAAATGAAATGCCAATGGAAAACATGAGAATGTGTCAAGTTGTATCTGAAACATACAGTGCAGAAGTAGCTGCACAACCTTTCAGCCTCCATGAAACTGCAAGAAGTATTTTGGTTTAGAACTAATATAACTGGTCTGAAGTCAGAAATAAGAGATAGTACTTCAACAAAATATTAGTGTCCAGGCTAAAATGTCAGGGATTATTTACAATGAACCTGTAAGCTGTCCTCACTTGCAGAACTCAGAGGCCATCTCTGCTTTGGTACAACACAGACAGTTTCACACCAATACAGAGAAATTACATCTTATCTCACCATGATTATAAATCATCACAGGGTTATTAATTTATGAAGGTTTTTTAAATTTTCTCAAACACTTAACTCTCCATTTCCTTTCATAGGAAAATACACAAACAGATTTTCTATCAGTTATATTGTTCAAATTTCATATGATTTAATTACTTTACTACGGCCAGTGCATATTTCTGTACTGGCTGGTGTAATATAACATTAGATTACCCAGCATATTTGATGACTCAATCATGCTTGTGTCTAAATCAGTCCAGTAGAGCCTTTGGTCCACATAATCAATAGTGAGGTCATTGGCACGTCCCACTTTGTCCACCAAAGTGATGCTGTTTGTCCCATCCATGTAGGCTCGAACGATCCTGGGTTTACCTCCCCACTCAGTCCAGTACATGTATCTGCAACGAGAAGCAGGACATCAGCCAGGTATAGCTGCATGCTCTGCCTTTCTAAATTTCTTTGCAGCACTTGGAAAAAAAAAAAATAACCCACATGGTTCTGTGCAGCATCACAATACTCCTTTTTTTACACAGAGGCAGAGTAGTATTTTTGACAATTATTCATTTTTTATTGTAATCCATGGGATTGTGGAAGATTTAGTGCCTTTTCAAAGGCTCTGAAGAAACAGAGCTCTGCCAAATGACTTGTTAATACAAGAACACACACACAAAACCTTGAAAAACGAAAGAGTCCCTTACCCTTTGGTGGGATCAAGAGCCAGAGACCTTGGGTTGTCCAAGTCCTTCCACACCAGGACCTGCCTATACTGTCCATCCAGTCGGGCGACTTCGATGCGATTGGTTCCAGTATCTGCCCAGTAGAGGTTCTTTCCCATCCAGTCTACAGCCATTCCCTCAGGATAATCTAGCCCAAACTCAATTACATGTTCAACAGAGCTCCCATTCATGAAAGCTCGGCTAATGGTCTGGAAAACAATGGTGTAAAAATATTACAGTGCTTATGGATACCCCAGTGAAATAAAAAGGAATAATTATCACGAAGTTTGATGTACAAAGGAACCCTAATCATTGTTACCTTTTAAACAACTAATTTCTGTTGTCAAAAAAGACATAGGAATTCTCAGGAGAAAAACACCTGAATTTTCAGAAAGCTAGTGGTTTCTGATGGCCAGACCAAGTCATCTGAAAAGGACATGATTTTCAGAAAGCAGTATGTAGCTGCAGATTCTTCCTTGACCCCTCTCCCACTCTTCTATTTGCACACAAGAAGCTGTTTTTAAAAATTATTTAATTTGCTGTTATAAGTCTCAGAAACACATCTCAGTGATATCTAAATTAAATTGTTTCTCATAATCAGTCACCTGGAGCACATTTATTGCTCTCATTAACACTTTAGTTATGCACAGTCACCAAAATAAGTCATAGGGCAAGGACTGCACACACATAAATATGTCACTCCTAACAGCACTGAAACAATCCCCAGGTAAACAGTAACTTCCAGGAGCAAATACCCATCCTTGCTTATCCACACTGAGCAATCAGTCTACATGCTTGCCAATATTTCAGCTATTGATTTCTTAATAATTTGATACATGAATGTCTAAGGGTCAGAGATATTTTATACTTTTAAAGGTAAATGTCAAACCCTGAAATCACATAGTGTAGTTTTTGAAAATGCATCTTCCTATAACCAGAGGCAGGCAGAGATCAGGGAAGTGGTGGTCACTGAAGGAAAGGGAGATGACTGTGAGCTCTGAAGTTATAATACCTGCTCCAAAGCAGCTAGATGTGGGGGACAAGGGGAATGAGAACCCCAAAGTGCTGGAAGATACCTGGTATGCATATGAAAATACAGTATGCTGGAAAATTCAGGAGGCAACAAACAAGTAAAATGTTTTCCAGTCCTGCACAGAGTGAGACTGAGGTCTACTCACTGATGCAGCTGAAGTAATGTGCTTTCCAGCAGAAATGGTTAAGATGTCCATAACTCCTGCTCTCCACGTGCTTGTGTGAGATCAATTTAGTAACTGTGTCTACGCTACACTAATTTATTACATTGGCATTCTTCCTGAAGGAAGGTATCCAGACCACAAGCAGCACTGTTAACACTGAAGCACAGCCCTCATTAGTCTTCACAGAGAGGCTACGGAAACTGCCCGAGCCCTGCAGGCTCCGAAAGTGAGCTTTGCCATGTTATGGCTTGGGCACACAGGCAAGGAAACTCTGGTTGCTCTTGGAAAACCTATTAAGAGTCTAAATAGAATAATTTAGTTCCAGTGAAGTGAATCTGTCATTTTCTACCATATACTTAGTTCACTTCAAAAGGCCAAGTAACACTGATGAAGAACACAACCCTCACTTTAGCACGCACCTGGATGTGTACCAAACATCACAGGAAATGTGTTCTGGGGAACACACTGAGGTACAGCTGGGGGCAGGTGGGCCCTTAACACCCAGAGGAGGGTGGAGGAAACTGGACAAGTTCCCTGGCTTTTTCTGTGCCAAGCTGAAGCCACAGACTAACAGAAAATAATCCAAAGTTCAACTGTCAAATGTTAATACTGAGTACAATTGTCTTTTAAGTCAAAACTGGAAGAGGATAAGAAACTCAGGGGGCTGCTGAGCTCAATGTTTAAATTACTCTACTCTCTGACATAAAATCAGCTTTTCTACAGCAGATACATATATGGATGCAACACATCCAGCATCTAAGACTTAGGCATTGGGTACAAGCAGATACCACTCTAGATTTTTATTTGAAGCAGGAAGATGCCTGTCACCCTACTGTGCATTCAGCAATGCAACTGTCTTCATCTCCAAGGGTCTCCCTGGATGCAATTCAATGACAACACTGGCAACTGCTGGACAGATCATGTATCAGAGACCTTTGTTAGATCAAAGTAACTGCTCTGTGGCTTTATATTCAAGGAATTCACACGTCAGTAATACCTTCAAACTAACATCAGTCCAATAGATTCTGTTATCAGAGACATCAAAATCCAGAGCAGATGCTTCCTTGACTCCAGTAAGAGGAATAGCAACATCATTATTATTGGTTTCAAGGGAAATCCTATGAATTGCTGCTCTGCTTGTGAAAACTAAGAAGGCTTCAGGAATGATGCAAGTCTTCATGTCACTCAACAGCTCAAGGCCAATGGGACAGGCACACCTGGCCTCCTGGGGTGTAAAGAAACACAGATGGCTGCAGCCTCCATTGTTCTCTGCGCATGAATTGGTTCCTTTAAAGAAATAAATAAACAAAACAACAAACCAGAACAGATATTAGTGCATTGACTTAGTTCCTTAAAAAACACCCAAAAAATCAACTAAACCAAAACATATATTAGTGCATTGTGAAGGTAAAAGGGAAAGGGGACTACAGGAGGTTGAACAAAAACACAGTATAATTTTCCAAAATAAGTTAACACTATGGGTTGTCAGCAAGGAATTCTAAAAATGAATTTAAAAAAAAATAAAAAAAAAAGAAAAAAAGAAAAAAAGAAAAAAGCACTCCAAGTGGATTCTTTCTGTCTACCCAGGATTACAAAGCTGGACCTATCCCTCCTACTGTACAAATATCATCTACAAACAGATCATTCTTGTCTCCCCAAAGATTAAATTAATTCACTAAGGACAGATAATTAGCTACTTTTCACCAAGAACTCCATCTTTGTATCTCTTTGAAACCACTAGCTTTTACAAATGTTCAGTGATACAAAAGGGTGAGAAAAAAGCTGGATAATCACAGTTCTTTCCCACCTTAATTTAAAGCTGAGAAGATTCATTAGCAGAAGAAGTTCCAACAAGATCACCACAATCTCACACTTATTTTTTCATGTGATGGAGATGGAATGTGTAGGGGAAAGTAAGGACCAATACATAAATGAGTGCCTCTCTCCAACTGCTGGAACCAAGGATTCAGGTATTTTGGGAATGTTACTACACACACATAAAAAAACACTCAAAGATCAGTCTCAAGCAGGATTCTTTTCCTTTTCCCTTTTTTAGGGCATACATATTTCAGACTGATGCCATTACTCCATTGCACGCAACACTTCTCAGTAATTTTAGGTACAACTGAGGTGTTAAGAGTTAATATAGAAGTGCCACATTCTTTGGGGACACGATGTAATTGTGACTGTGCCTCAGTCACCATTACACCCAACAGAGAAAAGCATTCTGCTAACTGAACATCATGGGACTTTCCTCTGGAAGGAAAGAGCAGCAGGAAATGGAGCATTTCTGTGAGAATAATGATTCCTGTAGCATAGAAGAATAAAATCCTTATAAAAATTCAAAGAGTGTAGTGAAAGCTGTGGAAGATTTATGTCACAAAAAACTGGAAGCAACTTCTTTTGCAACACTGTATTTTCCCAACTGTAGAAACAATAGGCACCATTTTCCTTTCAAACCCATCAGATCACAGTGATTCTCATCACAAGTGATCAACAGCTGCTTAATGACAGCAAGGCCATATGAAGACTCCTTCAGACCCATGCTATGGTGCCCATGCTTACCAAATGCTTTGGTGACACTCGTTGCCTTTAGGCCCATTAAATCAGGCAGCTGATCAATAATGATGTCTCTGCTGGCCTTTATCTTGTGAACCCTTTCAATGCTCCGTCTCTGCCAGTCAGTCCAGTAGATGTAGTCCCCCAGCAGCGTGAACCCAAATATATGTGGAAGCTTGTCTTCTAAGAGGGTTTTCCTCATTGTTCCATCAACATTTATGACCTGTGGGATGCCCAAAAAAAAAAAAGGAAAAAAAAAATCTTCTCTAATGTGGGTACAATTAAAACAGCAATATCAATTGTGTTTTGAACAGCTACTGCTATGCAAGAACCTCTTGAAATTCCCAGCATGTCCTTTCCATGATCTGTGACTGAGATTTTAAATAGCCTCCTCTTTGCTATTGTTTGGAAATTATTTATTCAGAGTCATATTAAACCTGTACCTTGTAGGTGTTGACGCTCCCTTCAGCATGCAGTGCTTCTATTTTCTTGTGATTTAGAGATCTAACTTTTAAATATCTAAGTATTTGAGCAATATTTATTTTTTATAACAAATATGTGTAACTCTAATGTAGTGTAATATTAAACCATTAAATGCCTAAATCCGCGCGGTCAATATCAACCATCACTTTTAGCAATTTAATAAGAGTTGTAAGGCTCTGTTCATATACAATAAACAGCAGAAGCACCTAAAATTAATTTTTTTAACATGACCAATGACAATTACCACATCTTTCTAAACTAGGAAGTGAATTTCAGTATGTTCGAGCACACACAGTAGGTATCCAAATAAATTAAAAAATGAAATCTCCACTTTAAAACCTTACAGTACAGATTTGTGAAAACAATATGCATTTTGATTCGATTTGCCATAAATGAAAGTAATTTCCCCAAGCTGAGCCTGTTTTGCCTATCACAGTAACTGCTGAATAAGCTCTCCCTGTCCTTATCTTGATCCACAAACCTTTCATTGCATTTTCTCTCCCCTGTCCTGCTGGGAAGTGGAGTGACAGAGCTGCTTTGGTGGACTCCTGGCATCCAGCCAAGGCCAGCCCACACAAGGGACATGCACTGGATTTTCCAGCCACCACCAGCCAAACAGCAGAGGTGAGCAGTCAGCTACTGCCACAACTGTACCCACCTAAGCTGTGCACAAAAATCATCGCTATAACAGATGTGAATTTGAACAGAGGCTACAATGTACACCTCTGGACTCCTTCCAGACAAAAAGCCTCCTGCTGGAGACAGTTAAAAATAACACTGGCATTCCTGCAAACTAAGTTTCAAGGGAGCTTTGTATCAGTCCATCACCTTATGATTCTTATACTACTTGATAGAGTAGCAGAGACTGAAGATTAATATCTTTTTATTTTGTTAAGCTAAATAGAGTACATTAATAAAAAAAAAAAAAGCTGTATTGGTGATTAAAAGCCAAATGGTTCTGCAATTATGTCACTGTATCATGTCCAGGCAAACCCCAAATGCTCACTTATTTAGAATACTATCAGTCCTACAGGCAATACTACAGGTTCAAAAGTTCATCATGCATACTCAGGTGCTGGAGCCAAACTGGTGCCACACTGAGGTAAACAGGACACCATTTACCTTACAACAGTGCATCAGCACGATGAGCGTGAAACTTCCACATTTCCATCTACTTACACAGAAATGGACAGCAGAAGTATAATTCAAATACTAGAGCTGCTGAGTAAAATGTACAAGTGAAGACTGAATCCAAGGATGCAGACATATTTATTGAAACCCATGCACATCTGTGAATGTTGCAGACAACACCAAGCTGTTGAACTTCAGGAATCTCATAAGGTTCAAAAAGGCCAAGTGCAGGATGCTGCACCTGGGTCAGGGCGAATGCTGGTATTGATACAGGCTGGGGTATGATGGGATTGAAAGCAGCCCTGCTGAAGATGTGGGTATGCTGGTGGGTGAAAAAGATCTCCACAGGCCAGCCCTGTGTGCTCATGGCTGGGAAAGTCACTCATATCCTAGGCTGGATCCAAAGCAGCGTGGCCAGCAGTAGAGAGAGGTGATTCTCCCTTTCTACTCTGCTCTGGGGAGGCCCCACCTAGAGTGCTGCATCCAGTTCTGGGGTCCCAGTACAAGAGAGATTGAGAGATTGAGAGGAGGGCCACAAAAATCATCAGGAGGCTGGAAGACTTCTGCTATGAAGAAAGGCTGAGGGAGTTGGTGTTGCTCAGCCTGGGGAAAGAAGAGAGACCTTAATGGTGAGATCTTACTGCAGAACTCCCAAATCATAAGGCTGTTCAACATAGTGGGAATGCAGGTCCAAAATGTGGAATCAGACAGCAATAAATTGTTTAATATTTTGGCTTAGAAAATGATGGAATAAATGTCTGCAGTCTCCTTCTCCCAAACATTCCTCCCCAATACTTCAGGCAGAAATCCAAATCCAAGCAGGCTTCCCTTGGATGCAGAAAGGGCAGCTCTGACTTGGAGGGTTTTCCTGTGCTGAGAGCAATTGAGCCCTCTGAGAGGTAGTTACTTCAAGGAAATGAGCAGGAAATGCTAACCCTCTCCCTGACATGACCTTACAGTAGGAGCCCGGGCAAAGCTTGAACAGGGAGGTGTCACATGCAGGTCAATACAGGTACATGTACACAGTCTTTACTTCAAATTTAGCTGCCATCCACCTTCCCAGAGATACAGCTCCACTACAGCATATCAAATGAAACCACGAGGATTCAAAGTAAAAATCTACAAACAGGATTGACAATATGGCCAAAAGCACAACTCCTGTTATTAAATCAGCACTTCCCATTTCTTCAAAGGGACTGGAATAATCCAGTAATATCTTTACCCTCTCCTTTCCAAATTCAAACATCTTTTCAGCTCAACAGACCACTTAAAGTCTGTGGAAAGAGCACATCATGTAAAAATTTACCATGTTGTTCTTCTGCTGGTGGTATTGGGACTGCAAGAACCTTTATAATGTACATGTACAACATGGAGGAAAGACAAGATAATAAAATACCATATTGACTCATCTTTTAATATCTGACAACTAAGATCTGCTGACTGCAGACAAAAGGGAAGACTTTAAGGTGCAATCCTTATAATTTAGCAAATTGACTAGAATAGGCTTTATTCTACTCAGGGTTTTCTTTCCCTCTCTGTAAGTGATAAATGGATCTCAAAGGATAAATGAAACACTAAATGTGTTGTGCTTTACACACAAAACACTGAAAGCTCCCCTTGAACAGCGTCACACACTGCAAGCCCCTGATTAGTCTCAAGACTTCAATGACAAATCTCCTAATGAGGCCTTGCCAAGCTCAGCTAAAATCTGTTTTGGGCAAAGTGAAATCAACATCAAACGCCTTAATGAACTGAATTACACAAAAAACACGAGAAGGTGGTAAGGTGTGATTTTTTTTTAGAAGCTGCTGCAATGTATGCAAAATGATTTTACAAATATTTCTAAATATAACACTCAAAAGCTCTTGGCTCTTTGAAGAAGATTAAAGTAAAACAATGCAATTAAATTCTACATATCAGCATGATTCATGTAGTCAAGCTGTATTTCAGGTGCATCTATGAAAAAAACAGCTATCCAGCATAGATACAGGACATCTTTTGACAGAACAACAAAGAGACCTCTAAGACCTTACCCCTATATTTCAGTCACTAAGATAAAACAAAATTTATTCAATTGCTAAAGACAAAGCTGTAGTCAAATGGAAATCAATTCTTGGGCTCAGCTAAATTACTATGTGAGCAGACATAGCAGGTTGGCAACAGTAAAATGACATGACTGGCATATTCAGGAGACTCATGTGGTGGGCTTGTAGCTCTGTGAGTCTTGCAGAACTTGTGGAAAGCTACACTTATGCTGTGAAGGTGACTGAGGACTGGAACAGATTTCTCAAGGAGGTTGTGGAGTCTCCATCATTGGAGCTATTCAGAGGTGATCTGGTCATGGCTCTGAGCACTCATCTCCAGGTGACCCTGCTTGAAGCAGGGGCTGGACCTGCTGAGCTCCAGAGGTCCCTTCCAACCTCAACCCTTCTCTGAATGGTTTCTAAGGATTCTCACCAGCAGACTCTGAAATGGCACCTCAAGTGAACATACCCAGCTTTCTCTGGCTCAAGTAAGAACTTGTGAGACAGATCAGATAGGTAGCATGGAAAAGAAAACAGGAAAGTCAGCAGGGAAAGCAAAAGACAAAGAAAAATGGAATGACATGGAAAACTCCTATGGGTAAAGAAGCCTGCCCCAAAAAGAGAAGAGTGAAGCAGCTGTGAGCAGTCTATACCACAGTCTATATTCAGCTGAGTGTAAGCCATTCATTAATATTTCCAACAGCTGAAACACAGCCACCTTTCATCAATGCTTTGGGATAAAAGCAAACACTTTTTTTTTTTTTTTTAATGTCCGAAGGAACTTAATGTCAGGCATGTATTGGTAGATACTGGCACGCAGAAAAGGGAATAACATTCAACCAAACAGTATCAGAACCCATATATCAAAAGAGAAGAGATGGATGGACAACAGACATATCTGGTCATTTTCCACAAAAATGGGCTGCTTGAGTCTCTTAGCCAACTGTTGCTAAGAGAGTATACTCAAGAATTTGTAAAGTAGTTCCTCACCATTGTCCACAGTTCTGTCCTCCTTGACAATATTTTGGCTACCTGGTAAAAGCTGCCTCATAAACAACATTCATCAGGTTTTAATGCTACTACATTTCATGGATTAGTCCTACATGTACTATTGTGGCTCTTCTTTCAGACAAGTTTTGGTGATGGCATACATCTATATAATTCTTTTCTGAATTCTTATATTACTTGGTTGGTTGCAGTTCCAAACTATCATCACCCACCTACATTCAGAACAAGCTATGAACCAAGAGAACAGAGAAAATCAATCCCTACAATACTGTGAGTGCAACACCCCTGTTGAACTGTGAATAACCATTTGTTGCTCGCAAATACACATAGTGACCCACCACCATCATTTTCTCTCATATTCTTTTCCTTTGTTTAGGAGACATTTCTCACTTCTCACTGAAGAACACTCATTTTACCTTGCTGAAGACACAGCATCACAACATACTTCTCTATGGCTTCACAGATGGGCCATATTTTTACTCATAATGCAAAAGCCACTTTGAGACGCTCAGCAAAGAAAATTCCAAAGAGGATCACTGGATGTCAATACTCTTTTTTTTTTTTGACAACCTCACTTCAGAAGTACCTTTGCAGTCTCCTAGAGCTAAATCACAGCAGTGGGTGGCAAACCATCCCTGGTGCTTGGCTCTCTCTTGAAGCTGTGGTGGCAGCCTGCCATGGCCAGATATGCCAGTCCTTAGACAGGCAAAGCAAAGTAGGTGGTGTGAAATACCAAATTATAGCCATTGGTAAAAGAGCCCACACTCAAACGTTTTTCTGACAGTCTTACAAACAAAATTCTCTACAATCTAGCAATGTCAGCTTCTTGACAGAATACTCTAAAATTGCTCCAAAGGCAACGACTCAAATATATTTTCTTTATCCCTTTGATCTATCTCATGCAAAATAAAATCTACACTTATAAATGAATGTAAGACAGTTAAGTAATGACTTTTTAATAGCCTACAAACCAACCCAACCACCTACAAAGATGACAAATGCAACAGAATATAAATCTACAGGATAAAAAGTGGTAGTTTATAGTGATCTCTTTTTCTCTGGGAATAATAGAAACAAAATGTGTTCTAATCCTTGTGTTCATATTATCATCATGTGAAGCAGTAATTTATTTGCAGTGCTGATCTGTTCATATTCTTCCATATCAAATCACCATCACACCTAGTGTTCTCTTAGGACTTGACAACATTTTTTAGTTCCACAGAGAATATTGCATTTTCAGATAGACTTTCCAAAATATAAGCACATGAAATTGGCTCTAGCAGACACTGATTGATAGACAAACTTCTTCTTGTTGGAAAGGCTGCATTAACATGTTTGTGATTTTGAACCTGCTTATATTTTATAAGCCTCTTCTAGGAGTAGCTAATGTTCTCCATGAGTTACACCAGCCTGACATTTCCAGAACTTTTTTCTGCTATCAGAGGATTAAGGGTGCAGCTGGTCAATTCTGTAACTTATCTCTCATAAGCAGGAACACGATCATATATTCAAAACTACTTAAAAAGGGAAAAGTTAAACACAAAAATAATTTATGGCAACTGGTGGCTAGACCCTAAAGCATGCAGAAACTACTGAATTAGTATTCCAATTTTATTTTTAGGTATAAGTTGCTTATTTAATGCACCTGAGGGAAATTTTACCTTCTGTAAATACTTTTTCATTCTCAAATTCTGACCATTGTGAGTTTAAAGGTGCATGCAACAACTCTGAAATTTAGCTAACACCCATTATGAAAACAATATGCCTTTCCAACTTCTAGATAACTAGTCTGGGAAAGGTGAAACGAATTCAACATTTAAACAGGAATATTTTTTTAACTCATGTATCTTAATTTTTCCACACTTCTCTCCAGATTTCCCCTTTCTTCCAAGGGACTAGAATAATCCAGCAAGATCTTCTTTCCAAATTAAAACATTTCCTTGACTCAATAGACCACCAGAAGTCTGTGGAATAGCACAACATGTAAATATTTACCATGTTTTTTCTTCTGATGATGATATTGCGACTGCAAGAACATCTATAATGTATTTGTACAACATGGAGGAAATGCAATGAGCTTGATATGAGAAAAAAATTTGTGGTAAACTTTTGAGTCAAAAAAACAAATCAGCAATTTTAGCAGCCAACTGGAATTTCTTAAAAAGTCAAAAGATGCCAAAAACAGCAGCTACAGTAGATCTTGATGTAGAAAGTGGCACCAATACTGGTCAATCTTTCCAAAGAAAAACCCTGTCTCCTGTCCAATGTTACCAGGCTTAACATTAACTTGTAATGGAATATAAAGTAAGACAAATGTAGTATGTACCACTGCTATTTTAATACTTTTTGTTTTCTTACCCCCAAATATGTGGATTTTAGCGGTTTTTTTTTCAAAAATAATCTTTTATGTCACAGGCAATGAGAGGTTCCTGAACAATTGATTGAGAAACACTGGTCGAGTCATGCCCCCTCCCAAGGCCTAACAATGCAAGGTCTCCTGCAGTCAGCCTCTGTCCACAGCAAACTGACATTCAGCTACTGGTGTTTTGTCCATCACAGTGGGACCTCTTGCTCAGAACTCAACTTCTTAGCATTGCCCTGGAGAATCATAACATATTCTTTTTCTCAGCCTCACCACAGTGCAATTATCTGAAGTCACTTGTAGTTCTTCATGCCCTCTTCACACCGTGCTAGGCACGTAGAGTGCTCCAAAGAGCACAGTAATGAATCCCTTATGCTCCAAGTCACCAAAAGTGTCATGCACAGAAATTCCACTGGAAGTTAAAGATTAAAAAATAGATCCTAGATTAGCTGACATGTCCATTTATGGCACTCCACCTGGAAGAATGGATGCTTTTATCCTCATTTAAGAGCCTATCAGCCAAGCCTCATGTACCTTCCTTTGTTATTCCTCAGAAGCGGAATTAAGGTTCTCTTATTAAATATTTCTGTTGAGGGAGATACAAAATATTAATTAATACAAAGAAAACCAAAAGCAGTGGGCATGCAATGCCACCTTGGATGGAGGCAGTGAAAGTCTAAGGACTCCTGTATGCATTTACAAACATTCATTCCATTCCTCATCTCATGAAGCTTCCTGGCACAAGTTAACAACAAATGCTAATGACTCCCTTCTACTTGTACCATTTATAGAAACATTGGAGTAGACTAATCCAGTAAATCCAGTCTGACATACCACCATGTAGGGTGTATGTCAACAAAGCAGAAGTAAAAGCCATCACAGAAACCTAAACCAGGTTGTCCACAGTCAGCTGGAGAATCTACAGCTGCACAGAGGTCAGGCTACAGCACTGTGCTAACACAACTTCACTGCCACCTCCTGCAGAACTAGCCCAGGTGCCTCTGACACCTGAACTGTGTCTCCCAAAGGAACAGAAAATGACAAAGCCTCCAGCCTTGATAAGAGCCTGCACTCCACTGTCACTTGGGATAAGCAACACTATTAATCATATCTATTTGAGACACTATTAATATTACTAAGTTCTGTAAAGCATTCATAGAGTTTCAGGAAAAGATGTAGTCCCTGCAAATGGTTAAAAAGGCAAACACTAAACTTTTAGCCAGCACAATCTTGATGTGTTTTCAAAAGCAAGCTACCTTCCTTATTGCCAAACCTGGCAAGAAAGGCCCTTAGAGGATGTTCTGAAGCTCAGCCCACAAGGCTCTCCACAGGAAACCAAGTCCTGCACAGCTGAAGGCCCTATCTCTGAGGGTTGTGGTACAGAGTGTGTTCTCTGGTGTCACACAGGGAGGGTGCCACTACTCCTGCAGCCACAACATGCAAGTCTCTGCTGGGGTAAATATAACACAGGATGATGCTCCATTACATTGCTCTCTCCTCATCAGCCCTCTCTGGAGGTCAGACCATCACATGAATGTTACATTTTTCATGTAGCTCTCACACTTGTATGATCTAACTGTCCCACCCAGTTCTTAAACACACTGAGGCTCATAACAGTAAATCCAAGTAAGGTTGTCCATGAAGAGCTTCCCAGATCAAACCAATATGAAATAGTGGAGTCAAAATTTTAGTATTTTAGTTGAAATTTAGGATGTCCTTTTAGCTTACAAGATAAATTTTTAGGGTATGATTCCTTGCACCCCTATGAAAGTAAATAAAAGAGGTGTATTTAGCTTTTACTGGTAAGAGAAGAGCAGACATACACAACATCTTCAGGCAGTTGGCTACAGTCAACTGCAACTTGCCAGCTGCTTCGCTGCCTTTGTAGGCTGGTCTAAAGTCACTCCAAAAGAAAAGTTCCTAAGAGTCCCTTCTATTTGAAGTTGAGCTGTTAACTCATATATCAAGAAGATGATTTGGTTTTACAGCTCAAATATTAGACAAAGAGAGATCCCAGTGTGTACCCTCAAATAAGTCACCCCATCTCTCCAAACATTATTTCTACACATGCATGAAATGGATGAAATTTTTTCTGAACCTTGCCTTGTCTGTTCCAACTGTTTCTCAATACCAAAGAAAGGAGGCAAGATAACACATCCTTCAGAGCACAGTTTAGAATTTGGCAGGCAGTGCAGCTCAGTCCAGTTCAAGCAGATGCCACTGCACCTCCAGCCCCTCACTCCCCTGTTCACATTGACACCTTCTTGCCATACCAGCACAACTACTTGTGTGGCAGAAAATGTACCAGACTGAAAAATACAAACCTTTTTGGCTGGTTATTTTTCAGCTGGATCAGTTCCCTGCTCTGTTTTTCCACGTGGCTGCACAGACTGCTATGCCAGCCAGGACAGAGCAGGAACACACTATGAGAGAGGAAGGACTGGGACTGCCTTCAGGTACTGATGCGAAGAACTTGTGTAACAATAAAACAGGAAATAATTGATGACTTACATGTTATATAGTTGACAATCTTACCTTGGAGGGTTGACATTAAATTAAAAACAAATCATAGAGCTTGTGCTCTCTTAATCCTATGCAAATGTCCCAAAAGCTCCTATCTAATGTGAAACCAGCATTATCTGAAGACACTTAATCCCAGGTAAAAGGGACAAAACAACCTGTGCACACAACTGAGTCACCCACAGGGTACGTCTGCAAAGCCAAGCAAGGAAAACTGACCCAACACCAATCTCACCTGCAATCTGTCAACTAATGACCTCCTCTCTGAATAACTAAAATCAAAAACACCACACTTGCTTTTGAATTACAGGGGAGGACCCTAATGACAGAGAAAAGAGCACAGCTTTTTCACTCTAAACTTGCTGAGGAGGCAACAATTCCACCTGCTTAGCTTCCAATATTTGTCTTTCTGCCCTGTATTACCCTGACTCTGCCAACACTGGACTGGGGTAAAACCTCATCTTACCAGAGATTGCAACATGATGCTTCGAAGCCTAGAAGGCTTCAGCAGAAAACTAGGATTTAGTTTTAAAGAGGTGGGGATGGGAAATCTATATTTTAAAAATAATTAATTAATGGCAGTATTTCCCTCCCTGAAGGGCAGCACAACTGAAAACCTGCTACTACAGGAGACTGGATTTACAAGAGAAGGACAATGAAACACCACTAACTACATTTTCACTGTTTTGGATGGGAGGGCTTGTTTTCTCAAGGACGTTTATTTCTAAAGGAGTTCTTTCTGTAGCAGACAAGCAGCTGCTCCCATGGCAGCTCAGGCTAGAGGAAGAGCGATGGAGTAGTAGATGAAAAAAATAAAGCATTCTGTGTGAACCACAAACACACTCATCTAACAGTATTTTAATATAGGTAAAGGGCAAAGGTAGAAATACTGATGACTCTACTTGTATATCCCAGGCACTCAAACTATTTGGATCAATTGTTGCCCTGCTACATCAAGGGAAAGTCCCTGAGCTTAAAAAGAATTTAAATACGAGAGAGCTATTTAGGTAAATAGCATTTGCACACCCAGCTTCTCTTCTTCTATAGATACCTGGTTTGGCTCACTGTTACGAGTTAGAAACTGGGACCAGGTGGACTTTGACCTCAGCCCACATGCCCTTTTATAGTTCTAACTCAGTAATTTAATAGAAAGTCTTGAAAGGAGCAAGAAGCAAAGTTGACTTAGAAATAAAGACTAGAAATTATCATCTGAGGAAAGTATTTCCTACCTTATGATACTAATTAGGAGGGAAAGAATCTCCAAATTGGAATCCTCAAGGCCCCTGAGGTCAAATATGATTTCAGCAGTACTCAGGCTCTTAAAGGAAAGAGAGGGATCACAGGAGATCACCAGCTATACCTACTGCTCCTTGCAGAGATCTTACAAACATCTCTGCAAACAATGCAACTCTCAAGTGCAAGAGGAGAGATAGCTTGAACTGATTAATGACAACCCAAAACTGTGTCTCACATTAGCAGCAGACAGAGTTTGCATCTAGATTGGAAAAAAGGCTTCTGGTTCATAATACTTTCAATAGATACAGAAATAAGAGGTGAAAAGGCCAAGCCAATGCTGTCCCATACTCCAGGCTTTGAAGGAACTCCACCAAATATGATATCGATATGCAGCAGTGAGCACAACAGCATCCAGCCTGGATGCAACTTTCATCTGTTAAAGTAACACAAAATCGTAGAATGTTAAGAGTTGGAACACGAAGACATAACCCTACTAACTGCACTTGTTCATGTCATTATCTTCAGGAATATATGGCTGCTTTTTATATATTGCTGCTTTTTTTTTTTAAGCAGTATAAAATCACATATTTGAAATTAAACACAACTATTTGCAGTCATGTTATCAGTCTACTTTCCAATACTTGTACAGAAAGTTTTCAATTAGTTAAAAACACATGCTTGAGCTTTATTTAAAAATGAGGGACCTTCTGACAACAATAAAAATACTTTAAGGAATCACTGGTAAGCTGCCTATAAGAACACACAAAAAAATTCTAAAATTCTGCATGAAATTCCTGAAATCCTGAACTAAGGCTTAAAAAAATCCAAAAAACCCCAAAGGAACAAACAAAAAACTAAACACCAAAAACAAACAAAAAAACCCAGCAGCTTATCTCAGTAACACAGAATGAAGGCAATGCAAACTTTTTTCTCATTTCTTAAGGAATTAGAGACAAGTCTGTTCTCAGCTTAGAAGAGGTCAATGGCAGAAATGAAAGATGTTGCAAGGGTACTCACAGAATCTCCTCAGGAGTCAGACACCCAGTATTAGAAATTGTATTCTACTGGAAAATTAGTTTAAAAGCTGTTTCTGTGAAAACAGTTACATAATCAAAGCACGTTTCCTGAAAATACTTTTGTGTAAAAAGAAAAAGGAATCTTAGCATTTTTCAGCCAAGAAAAACTGAAGTATGGTAATTCAAGCAGTATTATTTCTTCTCAAGTTAGTACCTCTACAAATGCGTATGAAGACTTCCAGCTCTCTGTGCTTCCTTCTTGAAGGGGTATGTGAATACAAGAAACTGGTTCTCCTGGATCTTGTTGCTACCAGTGCAACACTGTATTTCCATATGCCTAGGAAAAAGTTCTTAAATTTGATTCTCCTCTTGCTTTGAATTAAAAGCTAAAAAAGCCAGTGTTGTTCCACAGGTACCTAAAAGAAGTGTTGAGTCTTCTTTCCCCCAGGTGAATGCTTGGCTCCACTGGAGAAAACTGAAGCCAGCAGTAAAGGTTTAAGATGCTTGTTTGCCTCTCTTAACACAGCTGAGGTTATAAATTTATTACACAATAGCCCAGCAACTTCATGATCATTTTCAGCCGCTGGAAGAGACAGTTCAAGAACCTTTCCTACACATCAAACTTTGCAGCTCGTTCTCATTTCCTCCCCTGCCAGCACATGCCTTTCTGTGGCTGTGCAGCCAAAGAATTTGATTCAGTGTAAAACCTGAAACTTATCCTTGTCCCCGCTCAGCTATAGTGCTGTGTGAATAAAGTCTGGGTGAAGCAAGGCAACCTAAGACTGAGCCACTCTGAAACACAAGAATGGCACATTCTCCTCCTGCATTCCAGTTTCAGACTTCCAAAACAATTGAAAGGTGTAAACTGCTTAAAATGACAGAAGTATGGTAAAGAACTTAAACACCAAAACATTCATTTATTTTTGTGGGTGCAATGCACATACATCTTATGAATACAGGTAGCTTGATCACCCTTGGACAAAGCATTCATGCAGAACTTGAGGCCCACAGAATACTACTTTTTCATTTAGCCTTTTCTGTGGCAAAGTCAATGACAATCTTCACAATGTCACTCTACACAATCTAGACTCTGCCAAAGTATCCTGCACAGGGGGAGGAACAATGCCAAGGCACATGGCTGGGTGCCACCCAGCTGGAAAGCAGCTTGGCAGAGAAGGATCTGGGGGTCCTGGTGGAGACCAAGCTGAACACATGCCCTTGCTGCAAGGAAGGTGATGGTAATCTGGCTGCATCAGGGGGAGTGCTGCCAGCAGGTCAAGGGAGGCAATCCTCCTCACCTCAGCACTGATGACGCTTGCCCTGGAGTACTGTGTCCAATTCCATGCTCCTCAGCACAAAAAGATGTGGAGGTGCTGGTGTGAGTACAGCAAAAGGCTACAAAAGAGATTAACAACTTTCTTATAAAAAAAAAAAAGTTGAAGGAGATGTGTCTGTTTAGCCTGGAGAAGGCTCAGGGGGAAATCTCATGAATGTATGTAAATACCTGCAGGAAACAAGTAAAAAATGCAGAGCCATACCACTTTTCAGTAGTACCCATTGACAGCACCAGCAGCAATGGACTCAGGCTCAAACCCAGGTGATATCCCCTGAACATCAGGAAATATTTATTCATGGTGAGACTGACCAAGCCATAGCACAGGTTGCCCAGGGAGGCTGTGGAGTCTCCATCCTTGGAGATACTCAGAAGTTATGTGGTCTGGGCAATCAGTTCTAGGTGGCTGGACATGACCTCCACAAGTCCCTTCCTGCATCAACCATTCTGGGATTCTGTGTGACTGCTGTTTAATAAAGCCCTTTTAAACTAAAAATCAAGGAGATGAGTGCTTCCCACCTCCACTATTTGCACTCCAACTTGTACTCTGTAAATCCCTTCACGTTGTGGTCTCCAGCACATATGGAATCCATTGTGAACAGACAATCTGCCAGCTCTGAAAACAGCAATGCTGTTATAAAACAAGAAACTTCAACCCCAGTCTTGGCACAATTACGTTAGTAAGTCTCAAACATAACCATAAGAGAAAAAAAAAACCCCCCTGCTTTTTTTTTTTTTTTTAAGATTGATATAATTAGATTAAGGAAAAAAAAGCTGCATCGTGGCAAGTTACAGAACTTCTAATTTCTTTTCCAGATTAAAAAAAAGTACTTCAGAACTTAGTCTTACAGGGTAAACTTAGATTTCAGATATATTTCCAAGCGTTGTTTAAAACGTATGCATAGTTAACAATGCAAAATTTCTGTCTGGTTTTGCTATCTAGAGGCAATTACCACCCCACAGGAGTAAAGTCTCCCACATGTAGCCTAAAGCTGCATCTTTCTAGACAGTCTTCATAATCATATTCTTAAGTAAAAATAGGTGAAATCTTGTTTCTCTTCATAGCCCCACACCTTTTCATACACTTGACAAAATATTTAGTAGTAGAAGAGAAAAAGCATCTGCAGTATCATCACAGATTAAAGAAGACTTTTTGTCATTTCTGTGTGGTTTCATTCAATTAAAAAACCTCACTGTAACACATTAGAAAAATGTGAGGAATTGTAGTTGGACAAACCTGCATGCCACATGTCAGACTAGCAGGAGACTTCACACCAAGGTTGTCCTGGATCTAAAAGTCATTTTGACATAGTAATGAAAAAACCTCTTGACAACAACAGACTATTACCAAAGAGAAAAATAAATATATTTCTCTCACTCAGTAGTACATGGGTTCAGGAAACTCTCGTGATCACAGTTTGAGACATGGGTATCAGACCCAGCTTTTGATATGTCAAGAGAACAGATGACTAGTTAACAAATATTCCTCAGATATATTATCCTCCTCTTATTCTACATTACTTTTAGGAAAGCACTTGCATACTTAAAATTTGTTCTGCCTAGAGCTTGTGGTTAATGAAAGCAAATGACTTAGCTGCCTTGTCATTTGAATTATTGAAAAAGCACACGACTAGGGGGATGGGGAGAGCTCCCTAACCCAAGGCCATGGTTTCAGTGGCTCCCAGTGCCCTGTTCATGGCACTGCTTATTGTCCCCAGTGTCCACAGGCTCATGCACCTCCTCTACGCCTCCACACGTGGACAATGCAAAGGTGCTTCTCCTCTAACAGGTCACTTTTCACAATGGAATAAACAACAACAAAAAAGTGTAACATCTGATTTTGGTGTTGCAGTCACTGTCTTCTCTTTGCAAACTGTACTGAGAATTCAAGCACCCTTCTTCAGCAGCGTGGTCAAGATGCAGTCTACCTCAGCATACCACAGCCAATATTCCGCTCACTCCTACAGCCAAATTGAAAACAAAGCAGCTCATAAAAAGGCTAGACAGTCTGTTTTAGCTACCTTCTGCCTTTTCATTTAAGAAGTCTGCTGCAAAAGCACAGCAGATACTCAGAATGAGACACTGCGCTGCATTCATGGTTCATGAGTTTAAGCCATTCCCTCCAGCCTCTCACTCAAGGGTCAAATCCAGCTCCAGAGAACAATGGCTGAGGTCCATGTCTTGAAAACATGGCATCTGCAGGGCTCTAGGTATTAAGCTCCCAATACCAGCTGAAACACTGGGCTGTGGAGATACCCCCTCTACCCTTTACCACAGACCTCTGCCAACCCTGCATGGTGTTCAAGTAATTTCTCATTTAGCAACCTCAGTTATTGCCAATGGTTTTTATTTTCATGATAATCTCCACCAAGTTTGCAGGCCTGCAAATGGATGCAAATATTCAGCTTCTTTTCTGAAGTTAGATTTAGACTTTGGCTCAAAGGGCAGGGCCCCCACACTTGTGAAGCATTCTACTCCTGTTCCAAAAAGGGCTCAGCATTCCTGCTTTAGCTCCAGCTATCCTTTTAATCTTATACCTCACGCAGCACTCCTGGCTTTATGGCTGCTGTCCCATTCACTGGAAAGCACAGAATGAAAGGGTGTGTTTCAGAGATGAGACCTGCCTCATCAAAAACCTGCTCCTTGGATGTCCACCTGCACATCTCTTTTTGAGTCTGCTCATGTTTTGTTTTTATTTATTTATAATTTGGTGAAAGTCATTCATTTCTGTACACCAATCAGTTTCCCTTGTGCAGTATCTCTCACTGAGACACTTCCAGGGCCTTCACCATTGCTGACAGAACAGTGGCAATGGGGAGCTGCAAGCCAACAACCCTAACAGACTTTTCCTCTGACACAGACTGAAAAAGCAGCACTCTTTCTACTGTGAGAGTGCATTCCAATCACCTGACTTTTGGAAAAGAGGAAGCAGACTCATATGTTCAGAAACAAATGAAACAAATGGATAGGCACAGGGCAATGGTGACCAGGGATTTAGTTCCAGAAAAGAGAAAATACCTTGTACAGCAGCTGCTCTGTGTTCCAATGTGTCCTTCACCACAGAGGAGAGAATTCTCAAAGTAGTGGTGAAGCATCAACAACCCCTGGGTAGTTCACTGCCACTGTCAGCAGTGCAGATACACAGTTTCTTTGTGGACTTTAATACCAAGTTTTGCTGTTTTCAGACTCTATTTGAACATGGCAAGCTGTGGTACTGCTCAGAAATAGCTCAAGAAGGGACCTGAATGGTTTGCAGTCACTGAAAGGCACCAGCAGATATGTGCTTTGTGTTCTGGGGAGAAAAGAAGATCTTTTTCCCAGTTTACTGCACACAACACCCAGTCAGAACTGTGGGATCTGACTGTGCTCACCTTGACTGCTGAGGGTCACAAGACATTTCTCCTCTTCATCAAGTCACTGCTGGTATGACCACGATCCGCAGTACACCCTCCACCAGAGTAAAAGATGAGTTTGGTAGGGAACTTTGGTCACAGAAGAGCAAAGCAGAAATAAGGTGACAGATTCAAAAGTGGCCAAGAAAAATGAGCCAAATAGTCTGACTGGGGCAGAGCAGAGTGCAGCCGGAACACAGCCAACATTAAATATTTATTAAAAAATAAAATAAGCAATCAAGAGCTAAATCACTAATTGCATCTGCAGTGTTAACACTCATTTTCTCCAAATGCCATCTCTCCTGATTCTACAAACTTCTAGAGACTCACAAACCTTCTGTTTTACTCTGTGAGGGAGAAGTAGGATGACTTCTTCCTTTGTTCCTACTACTGGCCACCTGCAAGACTGAACTAGTCTCTTCATTTCAGTTCTCCTGTTCCTTCCTCTCCTCTTTTGTTTTGTCTATTTAGCTATTTAGCTTTGGGGCTTTGTGGGTGGCTGCTTGGGTGTTTGTGGTTGACTTGCTGCTTTTTAAATTTTTGGGGGCGGGGGGGATGTGTTGTAATTTTTATTTGGCACTTTACTTATATCTTCAGCTCTTGGGAGACACTGACTGGGATGGAAACTTGGCCTAAATTGAAATATGAATGTTTTAAGTACTCTGGGTTTCAGAGAAATTCCAAAAATGTAATATGAATCCCTAAAAGGCTTCAAAGATAAGGGTCAAAAAACAAGCTACAAGAAGTCATTTTAAGTCCCCACTTTTAAGCTGATCGTTAGTAAGAAGAGCTGTTACATGCATGAGCAGCATTGCCTAGGGCAATGGGACAAACCCCGGGTCTGGGTTTAGTAACACTGGAACACCCACACACTGTGTTTTCAGGCTGGGACTGGCATCAGCAATCCATATTTAAAAAAAAAAAAAATCTTCAATTTCTCCCTATCATGATTTTTCTCATGAAACGCACCTTGAGTAAGGGCTCAGAAGTTTCAGGATCTGGCTCTATGTATGTGTGCACATGTGTATCCACAGAGATACACACACACACACACACACACACACATATATATATATATATATTTCTCTATGTGTGCATGTATGTGCATGTGCATGTTTTCAGAAATCCCATTTCCTGTTGGAAGATTCAAAGACACGAATAACCCACCCATGGACAAATCAGTTTCATATTCTTTACTTCTCAAGCCAAATTTTCCTGGTTATATATAATGAGATTTCACATTCTTTGTGCTTCATTGACTAATTAGATCAATGCAGGCTACTCCCCCTGTCCCTCCCTTTTTGTAGTAGGGACTTTCATCGCCCGTAGCTACACAAGTGTGGTTGCTTTTGCCAAATACTTGGAGATACTGCTAATGGCTTCATTTGAACTCTGCATTGCTGCATATTAGTATGGAGGAGGGTGGGTTGTGTATTTTAATCCATACTGTGATTGCTTTGATGTTGTTTGTAATGAGGAATATGGGTTTATTTATACATATCAGAGCTGTTATAGGAATTTGTGCTTCCCAAAGGATTAGATTTCCACTATCAAACAAAACACAGTGTATACTTAGAAGAAGGGGGAGGCTAACTAGAGGTCAATTTTCCACTCACAAACTTGAGTGCTTAGCCTCTCTCTCAGTTCTTTCCATCCATGGATCCAAACACTTTGTACAGAAAGCTATCAGTTATTCCTATGTTGCATGCAAATAAACAGTCAGGACACCTCCATACATTGCTGTAGTTCACATGGATAGTTAATGCAGCATGAGGGAAGTCACAGGAGCCACTGCTGCTTCCAGACTGACACTGCCATACACACATTTTAAAAAATCCACACAGAAACTACCAAAAATAAGGACCTAAGTTTTATATCCTTGACAGATGGTGGATAAGAGGGTAGAAAGGATGAAGTTGAGGGGAAGAGTTGGCTGAACATGTTTTTAAAAGGAATACAAAAAATTTATATTTTTTAAATACAAAAAAGGGACTATGTATGGCTCCTGTTACTCCTTCTTATTCCAAAAGCTCAGACCACAAAACTGCAGCAGTACTATTTTCTTCCTTCAGAAGCTCAAAGTCAATGTGCAAATTATTGCAATTATTTAATCTTGAAATTAGGCATTTATATCAGAGGCAAAAATGAAACTGCATCTCCACAATATAGAAAAATGATATCTCACTGCTAATCTTCAGGGTCAAGTACTTAGTACTCACGACAGAGATAACTGTCTGGAAAACAAAAACAAACTCACCATTAAATGAAGTTTCTGACACAACTCACTCCCATGTAAATTTAAGCCTAACTATGTACCAGGTCTTACTGTACAAAAGCCTGGAAAATAGATCTGTCTTGCTAAACTGAGTTTTGTTTCCCAGCTGCAGGGGATTTTATCATTTCAGCTTCACAAATTCCTCTTAGTGTCATTAAACATTTACTTTTAACATGAGGATCTTATAGAATTGCAGTACCTGCTACTTAGAAGGGGAGAAGACCTTTTCAGAATACTTTGTGGACCCTCTAGAGCTTTCTTTTCAAAGCAGATCTGCTTGGGAAATACCTTTATCTCTTCATATTTATTTAATACTAAGTTTTGACCAGTCTAGTTACTTATAATATTCTGGTGGTAAGAAATTTTGAGGGCAAAAGTAGAGGGGAGAGAGAGCAATGGTGTGCAACACTCCAGATCTGGTAGAAAAGGCACTTTTACAGACCTCTCCGCACACACAGTCAGATACACTGCAGAACTATGGAAGGAAGAGGGCTCACAGATAATACATGGAGAACCTGTTTGCCCTGGGGTGCCAGAACTGTGCTCTGCCCTCCCAGGTGTGTGAGCAAGCCAGCCTTTTCCTGTGACCCAGCACGTCTTCTAATCACTCCCTAAGAAAGCTCCTGCAATTGCTCCTCCATTTAGGGAATGCAAACACCACGTGAACAAAACCTCACAGCACTGTTGGGAGACAGGACTCAGCTGTAGCCTTCTCCCATGACCCAAGTGACCACGGTGAAGTGGCACAGCACCTCTCTGGAGCAGAGGGTAAGGACAGACGGACACTCCCTGGTTCTGTGTGCCAGGCACTGTGACAGCCCTAGCTGAACACATCGGTTTTACCCGCGACAGAAAACGGCTTAAGGCCACGTCTGAGCCTCAGTTCCCAGCTCACTGGCAGCAAGGATAAGAAGCCAGGTCATAGGGATGCTGCAGAGAACCCTGTGTGCCAGCAGAGGTACAGACTCATGGAGAACCTCTTCCCTTGGTTTTATTAAACAAGGGCGAAAGCAAGAGAGAGCATCGAAACAGACCAAAATAATGAAATTTTTACCCCTAGATACCAAGTTGACATAAAAGAACAGCACTTTTAACAATCATTCCACACATCCATTGGCCATGTATGGGGGTTTTGAACACAAGGACATGGGAGGAGACAGTCACTGTGACTACAAAAATATCAGTTTCCTGTTTAAATCTGGGACTGTATTTAGACTTGATGGCTTATCGTCTGAGAAGTTTCTCTGGATATAGGGAAGGTTAGTTTGTTTGTTTATACTGAGGATAACACAGTTTCCTGACTCCGATCACAGTGTTTATATTTGCCAGTTTCATGTCAATTGTGAGTAAAAAAATCCAACTAATTTACTCAAAGACTGCCTGTGGTGAGTTTTTTTGGTACATCCAACCCCAATTCTTTTTTTAAAAGAATTGGCTATTTCCACACAAAAAATATTTCAAATTTTGGGAATGCTTGGACTATGCAGCTGTTATGCAGTAAACTATTAGATACTTAGAGGAAATTCCTCTCAGAAAGGAAGTTGAAGCTGGTTTGATCATAGATAGGAGACTTCCCATGACCTTCCACTGCCTGTATCTTAACGTCTGTGTCAGAGTTCCAGCTCTACATTCAACACATGAGATCATGAGATTCTTTTTTACCACCTGACCATGAACAGCTGGCACTGCCTACTCCACTGGCTCTCTAAGAACTTGTCAAAAGAAGCTGCAACATGGACACAAAAGTAATTGCAAAAAGCTAGGGTGAAAACTTTAACCCATTTATTTGGTAAGATACTAGGGTGAGAAGTTGACAAGTGAGATGCTTTTTGGCTTGTCTAGTACTCACCTCTCTAAAGCAGAAGATATCTGAGAACTTACTGAAATGAATTTCATTTCACTCTTTGCTGGTGTCTCTAATGGAGAAGCTTGAGTCAACTTACTTTAAATCACCAATGCTGAAAAAGACAGCGGTTCTCAAGTTGATTCACCAATGGATTTGTTGCTCAAGAACTCAAAGAGGAGCGAGGACCCGGATGTTATTGGAATAAACTGTTTGAGTCTCATGTGCTGACATAAACCCGTCAGATGTTAATAGCACACAGATGTAAAGGGCCTCTTCAACATCTCATACAAATGTGTACTTGTTTTGGCACAGAAAAATGTGCATTTGTACCAAGTTTAATCTGGAGAAAAAGAAATTAACTCATAGCATGAGGTATCCCACTCCACTTTGGAGATGAGACTTACCTGACATGTTTAAGAAGCCTGTCTGCTGCTCCATCACTAAATGATTTGTGTTTTATTATCAATCTATAGCAGCAAATTATCTTTGACCTCAGCCATCTTCCGCCTCCCAAACCTCACTGGCAATCTTTTATCTTTTGAGAATCATTTGTTGTGTTTTTAACTTCTTTGTCAAGATGGGATATCCACTAACAAAATCAACTTTAACTTTGCACCGACAAAACTGTCCTGTGCTATTGGGTGCCTTATTACAATCACAAATCCGAACTTTCAAAAGCCAGGAAATAGATAATGATAGCACAGACTGATACGACCTTGACTGTGTTCTTAAAAATTGTAACAGCCAGCACTGATTTTCATACATTGTAGCACAATCTACAGGTAATTGATAACTATGACAATGAAGGATAAAAAAAAAAAAAAAAAGGAAATTTGTCTTGTAGATTTCAGAACCATAAGACAACAAAAGATGAGGTGCTCTTGACCACATAGGGATGATATCAGGGGCATTAGTTCTGTGTAACACATGGGATTCCTCCTCCCTATGAATTGTCTCCATAGTGTGAACAAACAGGTGACAGGCAAGGTAAGAACTGTCCCAAGGGTGTTACGTTCACACCAAAAGGAAACCTCATTCATGCATAAGCACCATACAAAGTCCACAGACCCACATTCCATAATGGCATGATTACAAAATGTCAAAGACGAGGAGAAGACTATGTTGCTTTTCTTGCCTGTATGACCATGCCAGAAGCAAAAGGCAAATGCTTCTAACAAGAACAATTTTGACATTTGGTCTGCTGTTGAATCCTCAAAGGTGGATTCACAAGATCAGAACATTAAAAGTGTAAGTCAAGCCATACAGAAGAAAGAGCAGAGGCCAAAGGAGAGACTGTGGCACTCTGCAAAGATGCCTTAAATCTCATTTGCTGGCAACAGTAAGTTTGCATTTATGTAGCATTTCATAAACCTTGAATTAGTAAGGCTTTAACAAGCTGGAAAACACTAACCTTCTTCCACTGCAGGGGCACAAGATGCTGAAACACTCCAAGCCAAAGGTCTTGCAGCAAGTCAGTACAAGTACCACCTATTTTTGTCCCCTGGGGATCTACTTTACGCTGGAAGATTTCCCCAGTGTAGCTCTGCCAGAAACACCCACTAGCCGAGGAACATCTCATTCTGAAGGGAGGAGGAGTGATGGTGTTCTCAGGATAACACAAGTGCTTTGACTAAATGACCTTCCTGGCCCTCACACAGGCTGAGGGACGTGACTTCTTCCACACTCTTAACCTTCCCAACTCCTACACCTGGCCCGAGTCCCAAATCTGACCATCTTACAGCAGTGCCCTCAAGGTCTCAATTTAATAATCTGTAAAGTTAAGCAGGGAACATCACCGCCCTTCACAAGAGCTCTTCAACTTTGTAGAACTGGGTGGTGCAAACTTTAATCCTTCTCTAAATGGGAAGTACTTATGTTTCACTGCCTCACAAGATGCTCTAGAATGTTGCTGCAAAAATACAGTATCTCCCTATGGGAACAAATCCAAGGCTGGACCTTGTTAAACCTCTGCTAAACACAAAAAGCCTATAAGAAAAAAACCAACAAAACAAAACCCCAGACCCAGGAGTCTTGCAATTACTCCTATGGGAGAATCTTCAGAAAGTCCTGGTTCTGACCTCTGTCACCTCCAAGATTCCCCAGGCAATCTGGCATTAATTGCTCATGCATCTGTGCCCAACATTTCTGAATCACTAAGGTAAGGTCACACCTTAGGCTGGTCTTTCCATTTTTAAGTAGGAATTCAGCAAGGCAGTGTACATTTCTTGTACTTTTTTCAGGCTCGGACTAGCAGAAATTTCCAAATCACAACACAGTCTTCAAGAAAAACCTCCAATCTAAGCACAAGTTCACAGGCATGAGATTTCCCAGCTGCAGTGGTTTCTACACAAGCTGTCCAGGCAGTGACCAGCCAGGTGTTGAAAATTTGCTTAAGTTGACATTATTTTTGTGGGAGATGTGCAAACAAACCCAAACAATTCTCTTTTTAATGCTCATAACAAATATTTCACGTGCATTTTATCAAAGACACATTTCTATGCTTTCAGTCCAGGTCCTGCTTCATGTTGCCACATGCAGGGAGTACTGGCTCTACGTTCAGCTGCCGGTTGGAGCTTCTCTTTAAACCATTTTTACTGATTTGATTTAATAATGTGACACCCATTAAAATTCTGATCTGACAACAGATTTGGGTAGTTCTATTATGCCCAGTGAGGATGAACCTGCACCAGAAATTCGAGTGCTCAGAAAGGGTTATACAGTTAGAACAAGGAATATGAGGATTATCCTATGCTGCTCTGTGACAACACCATTTACCAGTGGAAAGCACAGAACTGTTTTTCAAAAAAGAAACACAACTGCTTTCCCTTCCAACGAAAACACCTGACCCCTGCCAAATCATCAGTTCATTCATTAAATGGTTCACTGATGTCCATCTCAAAATCATTTAAGAACATGGGGTCCAGGTAAATTCATTCACTGTGCCACACTGAGGTTCCTCTAGTGGCACTGAATGTCACCCAATCACATGCCACAGACAAAGTGGATGACACCTACACTGCCACAGAGATGCACAGCTCCCACTTTTATACCATGCTAACAGGAACAGGACCATGTATCTGGCTGGACAGCAAATTATAGGGAATATTCCTTCCTAACCCCAGATCCTTCTGAGTCTGCGTACACATACAAGGCACATCAACTACCTCTTAAGAGAGAATTTTCTGTATCACCTCAGACAACAGTGTCATGCCTCCAGATGTGGCCAAGGTGTCTTCTTGGTTACACACAGGACACAGAAACATTCTGACTCCTATAGGAATGCAGCTGAAGCCATGAGAGCTAACAATACTGCTACCTCACAGGGTCAGACTGAAGAAAAGTAAAGCAAAGACAAAACCAAAGGAACACACAAAGATTGAGTAAAAACAGTGTTAAAATAAAAGAAACATTTTTACCTTACCTCTCTGGAGAAGGCAATTACATCACTTTTATTGTTCACAGGTAGCACAGAATTTGGATGAGACAGCCTTGGTTTCTGGGTTAAGAAACACATTTGAGAGCAGAGAAGTCCAGAAGGTAAATTAGAGGACTGACCATCCACTCTGTTTGAGCACAATTTGTAGAACCCTTCTAACTGCTGTCTAAGGGAAGCAAGACCTGACTTCTCTCCAAGCATACAGCTTTTGTGACTAGGGCCTCTCTGTGAGGTGACAGCAATGGGAGTCTAAAATATTAATATATTTGACAAAAAGGAGGCCAGTTCTGCATTAGAAGCAACTACCTAGGTTCTCATGATGTGCTTCCTGAGAAGTTTCTTCTTGCCTTAAATTTGCCAAAACGTCTGATATTTTAACAAGGAATAACCAGATCCATAACTAGGAGAAAAATACACTCTGTCCTTGCCACTCATTTTACAAATCCAATGTTTTAGTTTAAAACACATAAAATCATCTTAACAATAAGTTTAAAAAGCACATGATCCAAAATTTCATATAACCATGAACTAGTGGACAACATAATTCAAAATAAACCAATGCAATATTTGATCTAGGAAAAAATGCATATTTTTTTAGCTGGAAAGTAACTTTAAGTGAAGAACTCAAAGGTAACTCAGATGAATAACTGGCAAAATATAACCTGAGTCTTTCTTGTCTTCCTAAACTAAGAGCTCTGCTCAAGGGGATTTATAAAGGTAAAACATCCCATGAAGCAAAATCAGTTCAAATTAAGAAGCAGGAGAAAATTTACCACAAAAATATAATCTAAAATGGGAATAGTAGCAGGCAAATTTTACAGCTCTGAGTGGATAGTAGGTCTACAAGGCGGCCTTAAAAGTTGGACTGAAGTCACTAGAGGCAGGGCAGGATGAAAAAGAGCCCAATGTGCTCTTACAATGGCTCACAAGAGGTTCCTGAGGGAAAGCAAGCTGACAGAAATACCTACAGCAGCTGCAAATGCAAGAGAATGTTAGAGGTGAAGTCAGTCAGACAATAAAGGTGACAAGGGAAACACACAGCACCCCAGACAGAAACCAGAAGACAGCAGGTAAAATGACAACGATGAAATGACAAGGATCAAGACGTCCCAATAATTAGAATCAAGAGGAGGAAACTACCAACTTGACTATATTTCTCTACAAAGTTTGTTACTCATTTGTCCAGCTATGAAAAACTCAGTTGAGTGACACTGACCATCAGTTTTAAGCTAAGAAACTTACAATTTAGAAATCTGGAAAGAAATTAAATATTATAGAATCTCCAAGCTCCTTAGACTGCTTGGCAACCATGTAAAAACTGCTTTCTTGGTCTTGCTGAAGAGCACATTTCTTTATGTGCTTTTCCCTCCTTCTACTAGAAATGTGAACAGTACTGACATACTGCTCCCCTTATTTCCTGTCTGTTCACTGTTGCTCTCATTTTTACATTAGCACTAACGCAAAAACCACTGCAAACCATGCACAGGCTGAGCTTTAAAAAAACAAGGTATTTGCCAACCTTTTAATTCCTCCATTAAACAAAGGAAGAGAAAAACCACTCACACAACTAGGTTTCCATAAGTAATGGAAAGAGCAATGCAAAGAATCTATAGACCCATTCTTTAAAAACTATGAACGGAGAAAAGAAGACTGTAAAATAGGCTGCCCTTGCTAGTTTTTTTGAAGGTAGAAAAAAATGTGAAACAAAAGGTCTGAGGAGAAAATAAGAAGCAGCTTTCGAAATAACGCCACACAAAACACCACTGTATCAGGAGAAAAAAAGGGGAAAGGGTGGAAGAAAAAAGGAGAAGAGAAAAAAGAAAGAAAAAGTGGGGGGGGAAGAAAAAAAGGGGTGAAAAAGAGAAAAAAAGCCAATCCAACAGCTTCAGTGCTAGGATCTTTAACACTGCCAACTCACAAACCTGTCAAACGTTTTCCTCCCATCTACTATGTGTCCTTCCTCAATACTACAGTCCTTCTGAAAAGGGGAGGCAGAAGAAAAATGACTGCACTGAATTTACACAACTGCAAAGCACAGGAGATTTATCAGCATTTTTTAACAACCAAATCAGTCAAACAAATTGTCTGCAAAACTGCAACAGTAACCTATTGGAGCTCTCACCATCGGCAACATCACAAGTGTGTTGGGAGAATCAAATCTTTTATTATAAAAATCAATCACAATTCCCATTCTGTTCCTCGATACCTTAAAAAAAAAAAAAGCCACAAAAACCTGAGTGCTGCTAATTTAGCCTTCTCACTGAAGAATGAATACCAGATAAAAAGGGAGCCGACAGCTGGCCCAGAGCCAAAAAGAAAGCTTTCAGGCACAAAAATTGCCCAGAACAATGTTCTGCACTCAGAATTTTATTACATGCAACTCTGTACAGACAAGACAGACATATCTGGCAACATGGCTAAGAATATACATTTATGATGGAGTACACTGCCTTTTAAAAGGAGAAATAAATTAGAGATTAACGCCTTTTATGCAAGCTGCAAGGAGAAGAATTCCTGAAGCAATTCAATTCAGCTCAAGGAACAAGGCTTCTTTCAAAAAGTCACCCTTCAACTGGGAAGGGCGCTTCTTTGCAGGGAGTCTGAACTGAGAAATACGCAGCTCCTTGCTTTCTATTTATAGTCATTCAGGCAGTGAATAGCCTCATTCCAAATGCCACAAGGCATACTCACAACCTTTTATTCCAGAGACCTGATTTGTGTTTCATTTCAAAAAGTCCAGCCTGATGAGGGAGGGGGAAAAAAAAAAAAAAAAAAGTGAGGGAGGTAGGGAGAAAAACAGCAAGGCATCTTGCAACAGAAACACTTTTTTCCTCCCAACTTTTCCTTTATGAAGCTGGTGCTGGAGAGTGTGGAAAAGAGGGTGGGTTTTTATTTAGAAACTTCCCTATGGGAAGGGAAAGAAAGTGCGAGCTTTGGAAGTGGATGCATTTTTACTCATTTAACACTGAATGCCAGTTGCCCTGCAATTTAAGCAAGTCTGGGGGAAGGAGAAAAAGGAGTGAGGGGTGAAAGCATTTCAATTACTTGGCTTTGAAGGACCCTTCTGAATGAGAAAGAGACAGAAAACACTTGTCAAATGCAAGTTCAAGTGAAAGCCACTTCTGCCAATGAAGTGTGCAGATGGCTGTGGGGGTTCCGCTGAACCCTAACTGGGCCTCTATTATGTCTTTATTGCTCACAAAAAGGCCAGGGTCACCTTCAGTTTAGAATAAGTTAGCATCCTTTCCCACAGAATGACTCTGGTCAATCAAGCCAAGCAAAGGAAGTCTTCCTTTGAGTGACTGCTATCCCATCAGTGCACTGAAGAATTTTTAGAAAGGATAAATAGACACAAAAACCTTTGGTCTCATCCACACTACCGACATTTATCAGAAAAATTTCCCACCACTGCAGGCAATCTTGGGAGAACTCGGGTAGGCTGGTGGTGGCTGTCATGTATGTCTGTTAGATTTCTCTCTCATCAGGTCTGGATGATATGAGTCTAAAAACCATACTGACAGCTTTCAAAATTTCACTAATAAGATGTGGCATGAAAAGAAAGTTCCACACCTTTATTTGTGAGTTCTTCACAAGCATGGGAACCTCACCCAGCCAGTCCAGCACGCCGAGTTTCCTGTTTCTTATGCATCCACATTTCATGTATTTCACAAGCAAAAATTGCAGAAATCTGTGCCGATAGGCACCTGTGGTACCATCACCTGCCCTCCCAGTGCTGCTCAAGACAATCCAGCTGGAACATTTCAATGTGATGTTCTGAGGTGTTGTGAAATACCATCACTAAGGCAGATGGCCTTAAAAAAATGACCCAACAAAGCCGAAATAGGAGGCTGGAATTTGCGTTTGTGGCAAAAACATTTCTGTATTCTTCATTTAAGAATCATCTAAGGTCACTAAACATCAAGAAAGCGTTCAAACAAGAGCAGAGGGAGGACTTTTTCCCAGTGAAAAGGTAGTTCCCAAACTATGGTGACAAACTGTGCATACCGGCACAACTATCTTCAAAATATCAGAGAAACAAGTCTCTTTAAACACTGCTATGAGACAGTATTCATGGGATCACAACTCCTGGGCAGCAAAAATCACCTTCCCTCTAGGTTAGAGGTAAGCTCTATGGCAAATTCAGCATTTTTCTCGGGAAAGTACAGAAGAAAGTAGTAAAATGAAATCATAAAAGGTAACAGTATTTAAAGGAAATCATTCAAAGCTATTGGCAAACAATATAGCAAGTAATTTCGAGAAGGTTACCAAGTTAAAACCTCCCTCAACTATCCTACCTGCTAGTCTGACAAACTCAAAGTTACTCCAATTTTCATAGAAGCCAACTTTTTCTCAGCAATTGGAAAAACACATACTTGTTCTGTGCTAGAATATACATCATGTTCTCTTAAAGGGGGGCTCATTTCCACACCTCATAGGTACAGAAGCCTTTGTACCACTACATACAAAACCCCTCTTTTAAATACAGGAAGCTGATCTCAGCAATGGTAGAAAAGCAGAATTCTCTCTCTACCAAGAGGAAAAGGGTGATTTGATAGCAGATAGCCTAAAATAATTCTTGAGGGAGAAAGGAGAGCGCCAAACATGTAAAACTCAAATAATTCTTCAACTTTGTAGTTTAATACATCCTCAGGATTTCCTCTCGATAAATATGGCAAAAGCTGCACATACAGAAGTAATTTCTGAGCACTCCACAAAGACCAAATTTAGAAGCTGCCTGTCAGTTGCTTCTTTTTTAAGTTGTCCCTTTAAAAGAGTAGTACAAAACAAAAGAGTTCCTGGATAATTACACAAGGTTTAGAGGTTTTTATGGCAATACAGCAGCTCTAATAAATCACAAATTGTTCCAGATTAATGTAAGTTCATACTGGTAGAAATTTGAGTGTGGAAAGATGCAACAGAGTATTTAAACTGGCAATATTTAAACTGTGTATTTTTTCACTTTGAAGCTATTTGATACAGTACCAAGCAGGGCATATAACAGTTTAAGAGAATCTCTGATCAAAACCATCCTATGGAGGGATCTCATTCAGTCAAAACATTATTTGAGAGTTTTCTACTAGTGCATTAAGTGACATGACTAACACAGGCCACATCACCTCCTGTATCATCTAGGTGGGACAAGAAGTCCCTGCTGCAACTGCTTCTATACAATGAGGTTTTGCTGCAAGGCTGGTTTTGCTCTACTTCTTTACAGATGAGAATTTCTGGTTATTTATGATGCTGAAGGCAAGGTCAACTAATATGAACCTTGCACTTGGAACAGAGAAACAGAACTCCTTGATGTTTTTCAGTTCCTGAAAACTGGGGAAGGAGGAAAGAGAGAAGGCTAATCCAGTATCTCAGCACAGCCTCTAAGAAAAAATTCTCTTTACTACAGAAAAGATTTGCCTTTATTGTGGAAAATCCATTTATGCTCAATAGTAGCCCAGACAACACTTCACTTCAGACACGTAGCTGCCTTTTCCATATGTATGGCCTAGGCTGTAAAGAAAAGAACTGGCATCTTGAATTTGATTTGTACTTAGTTATCTGGGAAATCTCAGCTTAAAGAATTAAGAATGTGCTCATGGCACCTCGTGCTGCCAAGGAGACATGGTGCATACCTTGAGGACTGAAGCTTCCACACCCCTGTCAAATGGGCTGCTGCATTTCAGCCTAAAGATGATAAAGACCAGACTAATTGAGGCCAGGTCATAATTCACCTGCAGAGGCACTCCACCATCCCACCCCATCCTATCCCATCCAGAACAGCAGAAAAAAAATTTTCACAAGAAAATTTTGCTGAAGAATGGAAAATTTTATGTATCTCCAAAGGCACTAATGAACACAGGATGGAACCAGCCACAGCTTGGATGTGTTCCTTATAATAAACACTTTCTTCTTCAACACTGTCATACTTTCACTTGCTCAGGGCTCAAATACAAGTTCACCTGGCAGCTCTCACTGAAAAGAGACAGGAGGAAATTCACCTTCTCAAGTTTATCTTCTTCCCTTCAGTCAATGAGTCTCTCTGCTCTGTGAACACTTCCTTTCTACTTAGCTTAGAGCAGAAAGGTGTGACCCTTCTGCTCTGATCTGAAGCATCTCGTTCTGTGAAACTGGATCTGACTTCTTCAACTGCTCCCACACTTGGCAAAAGTCCTTTTAGAAGTAAACAAAGCTCATGTGGTGCAAGGTATAGAATAACATATCGAAATGTCTCATTAAGCAATAAGCAAAACACAGACAAACTGATCTTGTAATTAGAAGATTGGAGCTAGAAGGCTCTATGCTCCTGAACAGGATATGTGCATTGTTTGTTGGCAGATAGAGGCTGGCTATATTTCTGTATTCCAGAAGGAGGTAGTCTCACATCAGGAAATCCTGAACCACAGTTCAGGGTTTAGAAACATGTAACAGACTCAGGAGAGTTTAAATTCACTAAAAGCCATTAAGATCTGAAATCACTCACCAGTCTGACCTGCTAAACATTACAGATCACTGTGTGCCATCTCAGCAATCTGTTCACACTACAGACTGGTGTGTGCAAGGCTGGACAAACTGCAGCATCATTTCTGTGATAGCAAATTAGTCAAGAAAGATCATTCCCAATATGCATGATCAGAAAATTCTTCATTGCAGAGGAAGTTGAGACTCCACTAACATCCCGAGGAGTCTGAACTGAGGAGTCTACTCCTGACCCCATATCTGGTGATGAGTCTGGTGTTGCAAGCAGAACACAGCCAACAGGCAGATGAGAAAGTGGTGATTCTTAAACAAGAGAGAATAAAGATCTCTTCCCCTGGCTGCCCAGTTTTCTTCTTCCTACAGGTGCACACCCCTGTGAGGCCTTACATAATTCTGTAGAATTTGTTTTAGTCAAAGATACAGCTCTCCTCCCCCCCAACAAAGTCTGTGTTCCATCCCAGCAAAGTCCCTCTGGGAAAAGCAAACATAACTGATTTGTCATCAGTCTTAAAGTCTAAGAACTGTCACAGAATCACAAGGTTGGAAGAGACCTTCCAGATCATCAAGTCCAATATGTGCCCTAACTCCTCAACTAAACCATGGCACCGAGTGCCATATCCAGTCTTTTTTTAAACACATCCAGAGATGGTGACTCTACCACCTCCCCAGGCAGGCCATTCCAGTACTTTATCACTCTTTCCATACCATCTACAACAGCATTCATGCTTGCTGGTTCCTCAAGCTAAACACAGAGCAACACAGAGGCCTAACAGGTACTTCAGATTGATAAAAACACAGGGGTACATAAGGCTCACAAACCACACAGAAAATCTCCAACAAAAAAACATACCAAACAACCACAAACAGGCACACAAGTCACTGCTCCAACAACACAGCTCAATGCCAGTCAGAAGAGCAGTGCACTGCAAACAGAAGAACTAGAAGTGGCAGCATCCACACTAGCTGCAGGAACACAGAGCTGAACAGAGCTGTATGAATGGCAGGGACAAACACAAGGTTTGCCTGCTCAATTCTGACATGTGCTATTCAACATTAACATACTGTAAGTCAACGTCGTGTGATGCATATCACTGCAGATATGTACCACTTGCAGCTGGAAAGGACGTAATTTACTAATTTATCAGAAATAAAGTAAAAAAATACAGGATGTAGTCAAAAGTATAAGATATAGATCTCATTCATCTAAGGACCACAGTGTAAGCTTTAATGAATAACATTTCTTTGCCACAGTTTTAAAGTGAATTTAATCAAATGTCACTGAAAGTTTCAAAAAAACCCCACTGAAATTAAGGTTCCCTCACTATTATAAATCTAAGTGATTTTATTAATGCACCTACTATTTAGACTGAACTAAGATTGTAGATCTGTTCTTTCAGTTAAGGGGATCCCACATTCCTCATTTCTATATCCATTTAACTTTTCTCATATATTAATATAAATATTCAGTGTGGGAATTATTTACATTAATATAAGTATAAACTAGGTCTTCTGAAATGCATTTATATTTATAGAAAAACAGTTCTTTGAGATTTTTACAGCTAATTAGCATGTGGCAATAAGTTTAAATTAGTTGTTCTCCCTATAAGATTTTCCTGTTTCAGTAAACCAGTCCGGAATATCTTCCAAGTAGTTTATTACATAGGGTTTTTTTAAATCCTTTGCTGAAAAATGAAACACACACACAAAAATGTATCAGTTATGAGAAAATGTCTCATGTATGAACTAAATACTGCATCTTTGAGGTCAAATAACTGGAAAATAAAGTGTAATATGTGAAGTATACTTGGACTTGTTTAGAAAAAGCGGCCTTAAGTTAGTTTAATTACTGTTTTTTTTCTCCCCAGTACAACTGACTTCTCCAAATCCTACTCCTATATTTAAGTTGCAAATTGCTCCAAATATCCTTTTACATTATTTATGCAGAATGTGATCAACAACACACTAATTACAAAGCTTGTTTCCTGAAAATTCAAGGGCAGCCCACACAACTGCACTTTGGAAAGAAGTTTTGGTGAGCTCCATGATTGTCATCTGGTGCTGACTTAAACTTAAAACACCCTATAAACCTGTAAAGACTTACTGTATGTGATATGCTATTGTGTATGTGATAGTTATGTGATTATGAATCTTCCACCAAAAAAACCAAATGAAGGACATTTGTCAACAGAGGGGAAAGGCAAGAGGGGGATGAGGGGAAGCTGCCAGAAGGGATAATCTGCCAAATACTTATTCCAAGAATATTGCACAAGCTCAACTAAAATGTATATGTAATGACAAGCAGCTGAAAACTTCATAATTGCTCATTATGCAACTATACCTTAGGCACTTTAAGCAAATACTGAAGAAATAATACATGGGAAAACCTGGCTTGACATAATTTTTTTAAAGGAGAATTAGGAAACTATACACGTGGGCCTTTGCTTCTCTCTCTGCTGGAACCCTGTAATCCTTATTAATCTGCTGTTTGTTCCTGGAAAGTAACTTTTCTCTGTCAGTAAAATCCAAAGTTCAGCTGGATTAATCCATGCCCTTTACTTGCAGCTGAAGCTGTGTGGACAAACACATGATTTTGACAGACACGACTCAGAATTTGCTATCTATTTTCTACTTTCCATACTCTTTGTCAAAGCAATTAAAAAAAATAAACTTAAAACCTGGGAACAATGTTACCACAGGGTGCCAAATTTGCAGCGAAAGCCCCGTAGGCTCCTGTCACACAAAATTTTGACAAGCCTTGCCAAGTGGTTTGTTCAGGATGCAAACTGCTTGCAAAGTGACTAGGCCCTTTGTGTCGCAGCTGAATGCTGCAGATGGGAAGGTTAGCAAAGGGGTTTTGACAGGAAAGGGTGACTGCTGTTTTCACCCTGTGAAGTTCTCCATGCACACATAAAACACAGTCTCCTGGTATAGGGTGATGCTTGGTGTACCCTCAACAGCTCTGCAGAGATTATTTTTTAACTGAGGAAGAGCGCACCCAAAAGCAATGTCACAGTGTGTTACCAGAACTGAACCACTGAAACCAACCAACCCACCCACCCAGCCACCCTGGGGCATTCACAGGACAGTTCAAATGCACGGTCCAGGAAAAACAGGACAGATGCGTTCAGCCTATCACATTTCCAAGCTGTACAAAGTTCATTCACTGTTCAAGAACTTTAAATTCAAACAGGCCTTCCCAGTGAGAGTAAGATGACTCCCTGCAGATCTAAAACACGAGACCAGAGAAGAATACCAAACAGAGATACACACAAATATGCACAAGCAATATTCACTCTTGTGTTTTGTTCTATGTAAAGCAGTTGAAGGCATGCCATGTGATGAAAGAAATTCTCCATTACCATCTAACAGCAATTTGGGATCCCATCTTCAGCACAGACAAGACAACATCATCTTTGCTTTCTGCAGTAGAATGCAACTGCAGAGTGCAACTTTTTGAACTGTGTAGGGGCAAAATACTTAGTCAAAGTGCTTCCTTCTTCAGGAGCACTCAGCATAAATCTGAAAGTCATTTACGATGAAGCAAGAACTCCCTCCTTGCAGCGTAGCAAAAGAATAAACCACCCAATATATTATCAGCTTTTTTTTTCTTTTACACCAACTAAGCTACAAAATAGAGCTTACTATCTACCATCATTTATGCTGGCTTTAGGTGATAACAGAAACTAAATTTATCCAGTAACATGCTTCAAGGTAGTTTTAGGTGTCTATTGGGAAAAAAGAAAAATTTCAATACCCAGCTGGGCCAACTATATTATAAAATATAAATATGCGTCCTTGACTTGAAGTCAGCTGATTTTTGTTTCTGACAAGCTGTGGATGCAACACAGATACAGAACAAATCACTGAGACACAGTGGCTGCTACTAAAATGGCAAGTTCTTGGCAACAAAACACAAGCACGGGAAAAGGAGTTTATGCTGATTGACTCCAGCAGCGAGTGAAACTGGAAATGCCCCACCTCAAACAACACAGAGTGAGGTTTCATGTGCATTAGGGTCAGTAGAGCAGCACAAAAAAAAACCAAACTGAGTGAATAAAAAGACCTTACATTGGTTTCTCTGGTTTTCCTAGATTTTGATGTCAAACCAAACAGGATCGCTGGATTTGCCGCCTGACAGTGAAGTGAGACAACTGAACAGATTGCTTAACCCCACAAAACACAAGGCATAACTTTTGCCGCAGCTATAAAAGATGGCATCTGGAATGTTCCCTGTCCTGCAAGCTGAAAGGTAAGGGGAGACAGGATCCCTCTGGTAGTCATCAAATTCAGTATTAGCTACAGCCAAACACTGAAGTTAAATTTCTGGAGCTAGCAGACAGTCTAGTTTCCTCTCTTCCTGATGGCAAAATCTGTAGAAAACAGTCCCTCCTCAAAATCTATCAATCTAAATTATTTATGAAAAAATCCTGCATACGCTACTACCCTAACAATACGAAAACTAAATTGATTTCACAGGCCATGACAAAGGTAGATACTTCCCTCCTCAAATTCAGGCACAGACTGCCTATATTGTTTTCAAAGCAGTAGGTACAATAAAAATTACTTCTTGTCCACAAATCTGGACACCACATAATCACTAACATTCAGAAATATGGCTTTCCTGGGCCTTCATATCCACTGGCTCCTGTACATGAACCTTGCACTGTCTTTTGCATCCAGCAATTTTAGACAGCAGTTCCAAGCACCACAGACAAGCCAAAACATCTTTTAAACAATTTTTACCTGCGAGTACCAATTTGTTGCAAAAGCCTCAGGTAAAACCTGAGATTTCAAGCAATTAAATTACACTTGGAGCAATGTAGACATAACAAACATACCATTTCTTGCAGAAATTTTCTGAACCACATGAATGTACTTCCTTTCTTCTCAAATATGTCTTCTTATGCTAAATATCATTTTAATAGTAATGAAACAACAGACTCCTCCAAAAATGGGCAAATGTACGCAGGACAAAGCTGCACATGAGAACTGCACTTGCTTTCTACAAATGCACCCAAGTATGGCTCTGTTACTCACCTCAATTTTATCTGTTTTTGCATCTCCCCAGTAAAGCTTGTTTTTTTCAAGATCCAGTGCCAAGCCATTAGGCCACCCAAGAGATGTATTCACCAGAACTCGCCTTTCTGAGCCATCCAAATAAGCACACTCTATCTTTGGACTTTCACCCCAGTCTGTCCAATACATGTAGCTGTAAAAAAAATAAAAACAAAAAAACAACATGTGGTGTGGGGTGTGGAGAACAGTTAATGCATACAACAGCAAGACAAGAATTAAGGCCTGTGTTGCTTTAGAAAGAATTTGCTTTCTGCTTCCCCAACAGCAGAAAACAAGCCAACTGAAACTGTAATCAGTGAAGACAATCTAAAGTTTGAGCAGTAAATAAACTACTGAAAATAAGCAGTGGCCCAATTCTTTCATAGTAAGGATAACACTGAAGAGAAAAGAAAATTCAACCAAACACCCAATATAGTGTTCATTGAAGAATACTATATGCAGAAGTCACCTTTTACATATACAGTTATTAAAGTGATGAATCAAGAGAAAACCAGTCATTTCCTGAATATCTGACAAACGGTACACACATCATCCTGCAATTGGCACATCTTCAGTTTCAGGAGACCATAAGCTGGATCCCAAGACCTACCATAGGGCTCCCACTAAGCACAAAACTCACCCCATTACAGGGTTGAGCACTATGGCTCGAGGCTCATCCAGGTTTTCTGCGATAAGGATCTTCCTTGATGTCCCATTCAGCCGGGTCACTTCGATGCGGTCTGTCCCAGTGTCAGTCCAGTACAGGTTCCTGGCCACCCAGTCCACAGCAATACCATCTGGATGGTTGATTTCCGTGGTCACCAGAGTCTGGGCTCCAGTGCCATCAAGATAGGCCCGACGAATAGCCCGGACATCGTCATCAGTCCAGTAGATGTAGCCTTCCACAGGGTCGTAGTCAATGGCAATTGCATGCCTGATGTTGTCTATCTGCAGAATGATGTCCGTGAAATCCGGCATGTCCAGGGAAATCCTCCTCAAGTCAGTTCTTCTAGCGAGCAGCAAGACTTCCTCAGCACCTGGGGAGAAAAGCATTCATGGCATCACTTCCATCGCTACTGATGTGAAGATTTCAGTAGAGCACAGCAGGCTGTGAACTGCTACTCTAACAAGAGATTTTCTTAAATAAGGACATCAAGTTTTCATGAATATATAGACTTGCTTGTATTTTAGATGACAATCTCTCCCTCCCAGACTTCTAAACTAATACAGATCATAGCAGTCTCTAGAATCCAAAAAAAAAAAAAAAAAAAAAGTTTGGTGGGTGCAGGTCTAAACATTTCATCACATTACAGAGACTTGCTCAGCCAAATGTCTCACTAGCTCTATCAGAGCCCTAGACAAGTTTTCACACATGCCCTACGCAATAAATGACAGGGGCTAACAGAAGACTGGAGTATTTTGTAAACAAATTCCATTTATGATTTACTCCAGACAGTCTAACAAGAAAACAAGTCACAACCACAGCAAGTATTTATCATTTGGCCGAAGTTGACGCAAAACAATTTTAAGGCAATAGGATTGTTGCTCTTTTCTCTCCTCAATTCTTTCTCCCCACTGCAAAGCTTTCCTGCTTGTGGAAAGAGTGCCAAACAACAACTTGGAGTACATTTAAATGACAAATATTCAGTGTTGTCTGACACTGAAGTGGCAGATTCTTTTGTTAGTGAAAAAAGAGGACAGACAGCAAAATGTGCAGTTGCTTAATAAAGTTTCCCCACATCCACCCATGCATGCTTCAGTACAAAAAGAGAAGTATATGGGTTTTTTCCCTTCTTCTGTTACCAAGTTGATACTGTGTATTTTGAAAACTGACAAGGAATTTTTTTTGTTTAGCAATATTCCAAAACTGGAAACCTGAATAAAAGTAATTTGTTCTATCTCATCCAGACCAGCAAACAACACCAGAAGGTGGCAATTTCCAGTTCCCCCCAACAGCTGAGATTGAATGAAAATGGCCAACATGGGGATATATCTTTTGAGTCCACTAAGAATAACAGAAATTCAAATCCTCATAAGAACATTCTTCTAGAAATATTTCACACCTAGACATGCTTATGTAATTCTGGAGACACAGAGGTTAAATCTATTCTACAACACAACTTAATTCATATTCACTATAGGTGCTGGATTTGGTTTGGGAAGTTTGGAAATCAGGGTTTAGCTTCCACATATAATATCAGAAACTCTGAAAAGAAATACTGCTAAGGGCGTAAGTGTATAATGACAGAAAGGATCTAAAAGAGTAGTATTTTAATATCATTTAAGCACTTTGAACTACCTCAAGCCATCACAAGTCTTGGATGAAGCAGTGCTGCTGTCCTTCTTGCCATGGGCTGCTTGTTCTCACTTCTGTGTCACCCATTTTCACATGCAAGCACATCACAGCCTTGTACTATGGCTGCATGTTACAAACCCCACCAGGGAGCTGATCCAAACACAAACCAACTCAGCAGAAATAAAGCCATGGGCCTAAGTTAACCACCAGACCTGCAGAGCTCCACAAACACTTGTGCTGGCACAGTGAGGGGCTCCAGCAAGACTGCTTCTCCCAGTCAGCATCAGCTGACAAGGCCTGGTAAGGACAGCATCACTTTGAGGGAAGGCTTAGGTAAGAGAGAAACAACAACTCAGAGCTCAAAAACCCCCAGGAGAAAAGGGAGGAATGAAAGCCCATGCATTCATGACAGCAAAGCAAGAGAGACACAGCAGCTACAGCAGAACCAAGTACTTCATGTAACAGTTTTATGTCTAGCTTCTATGCTTCTGAAATACTTCATCACTGGAGTCAAAATAAAAACTGTTTAGTGCAAGTTAAGTAAAAATTCAGGCCTCAAAACACAACAGGGAAAGGGGGATGTATCTGGTCATTTAAGTGCTGTGCAAACAGAAGGGTTTTAAACTATGCATTTAAAAAGACAGGCAAGATGTTGGAATTGCCTTCCATTTAAGAGAACACCTGGAACACATGGCACTCTATCTCAGGGAGGATGATGAATGAGTCAAGAGTTTATGGGTTAGGGTTAAAGAACAGACCCATCAGGGGGACAGTGTTGTGGGTGTTTGTTACAGGACACCAGATCAGGAGGAGCAAGTGTGAGGTCTTTTACAGACAGCTGGAAGGAGCCTCACAGTCCCAGACTCTGGTTCTTATGGGTGACTTCAGCCACCCCCATCTCTGCTGGAGGAGCAACACAGCTGAGCACACACAGTGCACAAGGCTCCTGCAGAGCACTGATGACAACTTTCTAACACAGGTGGTGGAGAGCCACTGAGGAAAGATGTGGGATGCAGGACCTTGTACTAGCTAACACCAAAAAACTGGCTGGGATGTGAATGCTGGGGGCAGCCTTGGCTGCAGTGACCATGACATGGTGCAGCACAGGATCTTGCAATGAAGAAACGGAGTCCTGAGTAAGGTCCTGAAGAGATAACTATCTTCAGGGATATTCTTGAAACAATCTCATGGGAACATACCCTAGAAGGAAGAGGGGTCCAAGAGAGGTGGTTAATACTCAAGGAACAGCATGGCAGCTGTTCATACATCAAGAGCACTCAAGTTTATATCCACCTAAACTTCTGAATTTCTACTATACCAATGTGTCTGCAATCATCACCTTAATACTGAAGTACCAGTAAAGCAGAGGACCATCAAATACATGCCTAGCAAATGATAACACAGCAATTACCAATATTACATGTATTTCTAGGATAACCAACATTACAAGCCTCATTGCATGGGAACAAACAGATAAGAATCAAATGCATATGTTTTGCCTCTTCACACAAGGGATTGCAGGTTCACCTTGGTTCACTGTGAACAAGTTCAGAGGAAGGAACCATCAAGGCCCAGATTATTTCCAGAAATGCTGACTAGACAACAGGCTGAAAGACACTGTTAGCACCCCCTAAAATTCATAAGTAGTACTAAAATAGCCTTCACTTCCTCACAGCAGCAATAATCAGACTCAGATTTATCTCATCCAGCTCTGTGGTAGGTTCTGCATAAGACCACATATTTATTTGCATGCAAAGTATTATTTTGACCAGGAAAAGGACAGCCCAGACACCTTGAATCAACTACATGACTATAATCTTCTTGCAAACCAAAAGAAACAATTTGGTTTTGACACATTCAGCTGTTCTGACTTTTTCTCCAAGCAAACACTACTGCAGATATACTTCCAACCTCAGTTGTGTCCCATGGACATGTATGGCTAAAAATAAACAGGAAGAAGAAAACTCCCTGCTGATGTAGTGAACAAAAAGAAAATCTTCAATTGACAACTGGGACATTTTGGTGGTAGTTGAATGGGATGCCTCTTGATAATTTCTTCTATTTTCTAGCATAGCTCTAATGAGGCTTGCAGGGAAAAACAAATAATAGTGGGAATGAGCTACCTGGCCAGTTCTGTAGGGATGCTTAAAATTAAGTGAAACACTACACAAAAATACTCTTAACAGTTTTGAATGTTAAAATACACGTGAACAGAGAAAATGTTACCACAGCATGTATTATACCCCTCATTTGAAAGTCAGTAATCGATTGTTATCATAGGTAATTTTTGATAATGCTGTCATTTTTTTTTTACAACATAGTTTAAAATTACAGTTGGTTATAACTCTATTTGACTCCATTAACAAATTTCTGCTAGAGAGAAAGAGTTGGCAGCAGGCTCTGAGCACATCACCAAGAGATGAGAACTTGCACTGGTTCTCTCTAAAAACCTGGACAAACACGCTTGACAGGCTCATTAGTTTTATCTGTATCATGGAGGTATTTTGATTATTACTGTTGGTAGGAATGTTTTCCAGGCTGCAGAAGTGTTGTGCTGTGACTTGCCCAGTGTTATCCTAGATACCCTAGAATCTGCTTAACACATTACAGCCAGCTATTTACCTAGTGCTAAAATGCTATAACATATATTTCATTAACTTCATCTTCAAAAACCTCTATCACTGCAGCCACTTCTCTAACCAGATGATCAAGAGATTCCTGACAGAACTTATAACTGTTACAACATGGTCATTTACAACATCACACAATGAACAAAAGCCTTTTTGGAGGGGAGTAGGAAATGCAAGCTATTCCAACATCACAATTGCAGCAATCAAACACTTCAGCAAAAGTTTATGAAAAGTTTTCTATGCAAACCATAAATAGAAAACCAGAAGGAACTAGATCAATCTAAAATTTCCATTGAGAAAGTATTTTAAAATATCCAAATTAAAACAGTTTTACTTTTTCAACTAGTTTAAATTTTGAACTGCTTATTTTTTTATATACTCTATTCAGCCCAAGCTTTCTGCAGACCTTCGAGAGAAATTTTCAGGAGATCTAAAATCTATAAGAGCTGATGAACTGTACTGGTTGATATACAATCACTGAAAAGTTTGGGTTGGAAGGGACCTTGAGGATCATCTAATTCCAACCCCTCTGTAGGCAGGGATGCCATCCACTGGATCAGGTTGCTCAGGGTCCCACCCAACCTGGCCTTGAACTCTTCCAGGGATGGGACATCAGAACAGTATCTGAGTTTACCAAAAAAACAAATAAGATTCTACACTCTTTTTGCAATTAATAAATCCTAGAGAAAGAGGTTAGATCATTTTTTGTTGTTGTTGTTGGCACTTACACAAGATATTTTCCTGCCATACCCAGACCAGTATTTTTAATATCTATGCTAGGATATCATGCTTGCTTTGATTTGGTTGGTTTGTGCTTTTGTTATTAAAAATTCATGCTTCACTGCTGGAAACGGCAACTGTATTCTATTTGCAAAATTAACTGCAATCAGAGCTGACAGCAGCAAAACAGGCCATCTCACCAGCTTGACAAGACCCTTTTTTATTGGTCCCTTGGCCCACTTCACATTTGACAAGTAACAAGACATCTACAACACAGTAACAAATGCTCCAATTTATTCACCCAACCTAAACATGCAGACTGCAGTGGTTGCTTCTGTTAATCTTTGCCAGAAAAGGCCATGCTATTCCTTTCCCATTTGTCTGTCTGCTAATTAGGCTAGAACAATGACCTATTGTAGGACTCATCCCCCAGTTTTATGTATATGCATGAGTATGCACCTGCATGTACAGACTCAGTCTCATTACAAACAACTCTGGAAATCTCTATACTTGTGGTGAGAAAATCAGACACACTGTAAAAACAGGAGGGATTTTAGCACTGCTCCAAAGAACAAAATGGTAAGGGCTTTTTGAACAGAGTGTGTTAGAAGTACTGTGTTAGAAGTACTTTGATTGCAGGCAACTCCTTTACAAGCTGTTTGAGCACAGCTACCTCAGCACTCTGGAAAAATGAAAAAGATTTACCAAAAAAGCAAGGGATTTTGTTGGTTGCTGCAATACTGGGAATTACCTGGCAAAGTTTCAGTGTATGGCAAAAGGGGGCCAGAGTATGGTTCTGGGAGAAAATATGGAGCGTATGAATACTGGTAACACTGCCATGCTGTTTAATAAGCTCTCCAATACTCAAAACTACTACAACACCTTGCACAAGGGTTTAACATTAGTCACTCTTCACACCAAAAGAAAAATGAAATTGACTGGATTTACATCAACAAAACTCTGTAAGACCCCCTTCTTATTCCTCAGCCTCCACAAAAGACAGTAATATTTAAGGAGTTGAAACAAACTTTAGCAATACCTAGATAAAATCTTTTTATATATTCTCCTTGGTTACTTTACTAGAGCCAGTTGCAACATGAACAGCACTGTGCATTCCAGTTCAGGCCTTTATCTTTCAGTCTGAAAGAAAGACAGGACTGCTTCTTACTGTGTGACAGTGGTGGGCTGTGAAAGGCTGGCCATGTCCTCTCCAACTGGACACTGCACATGCAATTTAAAACCAAGGACTACGTGCAGCGGGAGTGTGCAACCAGCAAAATAGAAACAGGAAAGGTTTATTTGAAAGAATGTTTTGAGGGGCCACATTCAGACAGGACTTGATTTAATTGAAAAGTAAGTAAGCATAAGGAAAACTAACAATTGCGACAAAGAAAGGAAATACCAGAGAACTTACGTAACTCATAAATTACATCATATCTGTCTGCATGTTACAGTGAAAAGCTATTGTCTCCTGTTTCTTCCACTATCATACCAGTAGACTTCTAACTTTGCCTGAACCAGAAAAAACACCTACAAATCACAGTTTTGACACATTCACACAGCCACCAAAATGAAATCCCGCAGATGGAATATTAGTTAGACTGCACAGCTGACCATTAGCACAAAGCAGCTGACTAGGACAAAAGTAATGTTTCTTCCAGAAAAAGCTGTTGCAAGACAGAAATCACAGTTACCCCGCTCTAGTTTAGGATGGAGCTTCTGTGAGACACATTCAGTTTTATACGCTCAGTACTACACTAGTGAGCACAAAGGTTTGAGAAGTTACTATTGACAGAGGAGTAGATAACTCTTAGGAAGATTTACTCAAAACAGCATTAATATAAATCATAACTGCACTGATATTAACCAGAATCAAAGGTGAGCACAGCCACCTGGCTACTGCTGTACCAAGCAAAGAAGCTGCCCTTACACACAGGTTTCCTCCGAAGACCTCAAACCACTTGAACAACTAAGTCTTACCCTGCCCAGGAGTCTGTCTGTTCTCTGTGTGCTTTAAAGAAAGAGAAGAGAAAGTTGGAGATGTTAAGTGGCAAATCTGACTCTTACCTCTTACCTTATATCATACTCCCAGCTTCTAGTCTTTATTAACAACAAAAAAAAAAAATAACATCCCTTTGCCCAGAATTCTTAATAACAGCTCATTGGAAGCCAGAGGAAAAATGATGGGCCAAGAAAAAGTCTGTCAGAAATCCCTACTGCTAGAAAAAGGGTAGGCTTTGGATTGTGGTGCTTCCTCGCAAAGCAAGGTTTTAAAGTTTAAATGTACCTGCTCCCTGCTGGAGATAGACAATTCCACTGGCTCAGAGTAAGGAATCACTGACTTTAGAACTGACATCCATTTTACCACCTAGTTTCTTTTCAACAGAGTTTTGGCAGTAACACCTCAAATGCACAGAGACAAGAATCAAAAATTCATTACAGCTCAACAAGATACATAATTAATATATTAAAAATGAACAGAAATACAGTAGGTTTTCTACAATCCCAGTTCTACTGACTTCTAATGGCAGATGTTTCCCATTCAGCAAGAGCCCTTGAACATATTAAGTTTCTCTGCACTGCTGTCATCCCTTACACAAACAGAAATAAATACTTTACACCCCACAAGCCGAGCCCTCTCTGAGGCTGAAAACTGTACAATGCTTTGAAATTTAAGCATTATTTATTATGTGCTGAGTCTGATGGAGCACCAGAAATTTCAATTCTGAGCTGACACAATCAAGAAAAAAGCAAAACAGCTAAACAAAACAAACAAAAAAGATACAAACAGCTGCAAATTAGGGTTTGCAAACCTAGGGAGAGTCTCAACCTCACACTGATGCAGCGAAACAGAGACTCGGCCACCCAATGCTGGACGAAGCAGTCAAGTCACAGCAGCTTAGGCAGTTATCACTGGGTCTTGGTGACTTTGCCTGTGTATGCTCCCAACACATATTGAATGCAAGATAACAAAGTTTACATGTAAACCTTTACAGTGCAGACCCAGGGTGTGGTTCTTTTGCAGCATAAAACCAGATTCAATCCAGAGACACAACAGAGCTGAAAAGGGAGAGCAATGCTATTTCATTTATAAGCACACGCACCAAAAAAAAACCCAAAAAACCAACCCACCCCCCCTCCTCCAAAAAAAAAAACCCTCACCACAAAAATAAGCTCTAACTAGACACTGTTTCAGAGTCCTGGAAAGTAATCATCAATTTGAAACATGCACCAACAAAGCTTGAAAAGAAAGTTTCATTCATCATAGCCCAGGAAAACCACTGACAACAGAACTAGATGATGTGGCAGACCTTCAAGAATGCTCCTCACTCCCTTCAGGTTTGCTCCTTATGGCATGTTTCTAATGGCTTTTATCCAGTGAAATTATAAATAAGGCCATTTCCATATGAGGCTATTTCATTTTGTCACTACACAAAGTAGTCCCCATTGAGAAGCATAAAAGTTGCTATGAATAGAAAATAATGTAATCTTTTCATATAAATCAAATAAACTCATCAACATAACACACTAAATAAAGCAAGGGGAAAACAGACTCAAAGCAAAGATCTACACATGAATGAAAGGGAAAACAATCACTCACGAAATGGAGTAGAACAAGAAGAGGTAGATTTCCCTCTAGATTTCCCAGATTCTCAGGGACCCATTACTGAACAGTTTTTAATTACAAACTTGCAGTTTCAACAACTGCCAGGTAAGCAAAGGAAGTTCAATACACCTTTGGGAGTGCAGTAGGGAGAGAAGGAGTGAGGAAAAAGTCCTCCAGCTTCTGGATAACGTCTCCCTACAGTAGTCAAACACCAGGCGCAGGACAGAAGACACCTAAGAAATCAAAGCATCTTGTAACCAAAAGCAGATGGTTTTCCACAGCTGCATTTCAATCACAGAGCTGTCAACAGGGAGAGGCAGATATCCAGTCACCGTCAGTTTTCTTTTTGCTTTTTTACCTCTCATGACAAACAAATTAGGACATGAGTGCTGCTTCCCAATACAGCCCCAAATTAATGCTAGAATGTAATCAGAGTTTATCTACTGATACACCAGGTTTCTCTTCCAGCATCTTCCAAGTGCTAGAATACTCCAGACAGTTATTCACACAATGCCTGCAGAAGTTTTATCAGGTCCTTGAAAGAACTGATTCTACAGTAGTTACCTCAAATAAAAAAATATTTCCCTGACCCTTTTCTTTCTCAAAAAGGCTGCTCTTCTCCAATCAGTGGTTGATCTACTTAGTCAGAAAGCTGGGATTAATCCATACTGTTCCTCTGTATTTATCAGGAAGACATGCTAGCAAAGAAACCTTCCCTGGTGGTTAAATGGCATGAGGTAAGTACTTCACCATCAAGATATTTGTCTGCCAGCTTGTCTTGCTTGGAGGCTTAGCTGCTGTAATAAATTCATGATTGCTCACCAAGGAACCGCAGACAAAACTTTTAAAACGTATGATGTGCACCAAGAAATACACATGAGGAGATGAGAAGGAAGTGCCTTAGCATTTCTTCCCTCAATACTCTTCTATCTCTGCATATAAAAAAACCCACTATATGCCCTGCAGTCTTAGCCAGTAGGTTCCAAAACCACAGTTTTTTATTTTGCAATGTGCAAATGGCAAAGAGAAGGAAGACACTGGGAATAGCAGCCCACCCTGATCAACTGCCTCGAAACAGGATCAAGGATAGAAAAGGGTAGCTGACACTTAAAACACCTGAAGCAAGTACTTTCTTTTCCAGTTATGAAAACATGTGGGCTTTTTTCTGGTTTTCATTTGGGAGAACTGAATTTCCTCATTTATTTGAGAAATTGCAGCTGTCACACTTTCCTGGCAGAAACTCTACAACTTCTAACACCACACAAGACCAACTCACAGCCAAATTCTCCCATTTTCAAGCAAAGAACAGTTGCCTTCCACTGGAGAAATGCCTCTGGTGAGCTGAGGTCAACGTATCATGTCTCAAATGGCCACTTATATTCCGACATAGCAAGGACAATATTATTGCAAAAAGCAGCTGGTTAGTTACAACATCTAGACTGAGATATCTAAAAGGAACCAGATTTCTATGAAGTACGTATCAACTGAGGTACATTTGAGGAGCAAGCAGAAGAGGGAAGAAGTTCTCCTTGTTACCACTTTAAAGAACAACCAAACTCCTGCCACTGAATATATAAAAGGTTCCAAAAATGAGTAACATTTTTCGTTTGACTCATGTCATGCTTGAAGCTCAATATACAGCAGCAGTTCTCATGCTGGCTTTAAGGAATGCTCATGCTGATGGACAGCAAGAGTTTAATTTCCACATCTCAATCAGTGTAAACTCCCTTTGCTTTAAGGGTAGATTTGCTGTGGTAAAGAAGCCACTAAGATTATTGTGAATTCAGGTACCTGTCTCACTATCAAACCTGCCAGCTACCTCAGCATTAAGGCAAGATACTAGCAGGAGTCAATGCAATCTTGGATATTTATCTCTAACATATTTTTAGGAAAAGACTCCTTACAGGAGCAATCCATTACCAAGCACTGCATAGACAGCATCAGCTCACAAATCTGTCCCCCAGCACATGGGCATTTACTTCTTCTGAGTTCAGCAATAATATCAGTGTAAGCAGAAGCTAAAGTACCATTTCGATATGGTTGCTTTTGCAGTCTAATTATTCGCCTTCAGCTACAGCAGAGGATCATTTATGTTTTTATAGTCCTTCCTGGAGACGGTTTTGCTCTGTCTATTTGGACTCATAGAATATCTCAAGTTGTAAAGGAGTATTAAGTCCAACTCCCTGTTCTTTGCAAGACCACCTGAAACTAAACTCTTTGACCAAGAACATTGTCCCTGGATTAGATCTATACTGAGCCAATGCCTAGTGTATTAAAGGAACATACTTCAGTTGGCACTGCCCGTATTTCCAGGAATCACTCCTTTGTGCAAGCTTCAAAATATCAAAAGCATTTCTCCAAATCTATGGTAAACTTGGATGTCACATTTGTCATGTTCTCTTTGCATGGCATGCAAATACATCTATACCTCAACCACCCTTATTCCTTCTTACCAAGAGGCCTCTCACATTGCTTTCAAACACAAGAAAGGCAACAGAATCATGACCTTTCCCAATACAAATGGAAAGACAATAAATCAGAGAAAAATTAAATCTCCAAGAGATTCCAGTGCCACAGAAAGGCTTGGCTTGTTTTGGTTTGTGTTTTTATGTGGAAGCAAGTAAAAAAAGGCTCCTCTTAATAGCGACTTAAATTTGGTTAGAGAGGAATTTAGATATGTAAAATGGATCAAGAATTAATGATATCCAATGTGAAATTGCTGCAATGAATCTGCATAATACATAAAGTAAAATTCTGTAGCATTTACTGAAATATTTTATCTATATATTGCAGCAAGCATTACATATTTAACGAGAAGCAAAACAAAATCCTGAAAAATAATTTTGTTTTAAAACTAGGGGTACACAGCTTCCAGAAGCTGCATAGATCTGGACTAATTCTGACATTTTGTAGCTCTGAGTGTCCTTGCTGAAGTAAAAAATATAGAATTAAAAAGAACATTAGCTGGAGTCCCAGTTTATCCTACTTATTACATAGCCATAGAGCCAAGCTAGTAATGACTTGGGAAAGTGAGGTGCGGAATATTGAAAATATTTTGCAAGGATCAGCCCTGGATAATAGGTTTTAAAATGCTATCCAACTAATTCTAGTTAATATACTTTGACTAACTTGATACTATGATATCAGAAAATTATGTGCAATGAGAGTAAGAACCTTTGGGAATACAACTCTGACAGGCAAAGGGAATTTAGGAAGTTGGAGTGACCGCTTACAGGAAATATATCCACTTAGAAAAAAGATGAGGCTTTTGACATTCCTTTAGAAGGCCTGCAGTGATAGCCGTATGCCAGTGACACTGAACACAGAAGAAAGAAATTGTATATTTTCCAGAAACATAAGAGACACATACTGCTGAATTCTGTTTACAAAAACCAGCTCAGTCTTGGAAGGATGCAGACACATAGCTGCCGTACAAGAGACCGGGATCAGGGTTTAATCACGGTCTGCTGGCAAGAGGCACAAAAAACATCTAGACTTCCCCGAATGTGATTAAACTGAACCACATAGTCAAGTCACAGAAGGAAGAAAAAAGCAGGGGGAGTCATCCAATATTTTGAGACTGCAGCTTAGCCCAGCAAAGCAAAACAAACCTGCTCCACAAAAGCAGAACAGGGTGCAAAGTTGCAGCTCCATTTTATCTGGAAACATTCACTTTAAGTGGTACAAATTATACCAAAGGTGCACCAGCTAGAGTGAGAAATAGATAAATTCATGTCATTCACTGTGCACTTTGGAAAGTTAGAAGCATGAGGAAGGTCAATCTGCTCAAAAGAGGTGACAGGTATCACCTGAAGTCTCTTCCCCGCAAGGTAGAAATGGAGCAAATAATTCACTGTTGGAGATAAGCCATTAATACATTTGTCTTTCTCACAGCACTTCAAACCACCACTGGCCCAACAACAGAACTCACTAAATCCTAGGAAGAGAACAGAAGAGAAGAAGCAGCTTCATGAAAGGAAACATTGCACATGGACATGAATCAAAATAACTCTGTTAATAAAGAAAATAAATGTGATCCATAAACAATGAAAGCAAGAAAAATTTGAAGATAGTCCTAAATAAGCAAAATTACTAAAAGAAGGTTCCCAAGCTTGTAAAACTTCTACCTTTTTGCTCCGCTTACTGGTCTGTTTGCTGGTAGACCTATATAACCCTTCTAAATGACTGCGCCTAAATTTTGGTTCCTTTCTCAAATATCCATGCAATTGCTGAAATCAGCTTAGGAAAGGCTGTCAAACAAATGAACAAAAATAAACAAAAAAAACCAAACAAAACACAAATCAAGAAAATTGCCTAGTCTAAGAACCAAAGCTCCATTTGGAGACATGAAATTTTCACTAGTCAGTTATTCTTGGAAGTTATAAAGCATTGCCAGTTACTACTGAGTAGGCCACTCTCCACAGGCACAACTAGAACCATCAGACTGACAGGCTTTACAAACTGTGACTACATTACCTTCTATGCCAGCAAGATTATGTTCAGACACCTATCTGAAATCATGTATTTGACACATCCAACAAGACAGCAGTGGTCCAACACAACCTCCTAAGACATTTCAAGGACCAGAGCTTGAACGTTCACTCTGCTAAGAGTATATGGGCAGGAGCAGCTGATTTACTTTCCAATTTTATCACTCCCTTGTTTGTTGACATGGGAACTTCAAGGAAGTGCAGAACATTTTCAAGCCAACAGAGGAAAACAGACTTAGGGCCATGGGTCCGCAAAACAATAAATTTACCTGCACAAAACACGTACACATTCCCAGAGGAGAACATATACTTGATGCCAGTTGCTATCTATCTATCTACCTATCTATCTATCCATCCATCCAATATTCATTATTAGTGATGGATATTTACTGTGAAAGTAGTTTTTTTATTATTTATTCAGAGCAACTCTTTAGAACCAGAGAGAAAGCAAGAATGAATCAACACCAAAAGCTAAAACTACATGAAAATGAACTATTATTTTAACACAGGCACAATACTTAAGGTTCCAGCATATCAATGATTAGTTTAGTCAAAGTATAAAAATCCAGAGCTTCAGAGTTTCGTTACATACAGACGTAACTCAGCAAGGCAAATACTGACACAGTCTGTCCTTGAATTACTATTTTTTGTTAATTACCTAGGCCCTTTACCATTTGTAAAGAGATACAGAGTGCTCTCATCTGAACATTACCAATGTATGTATATTTCAAGAGAGCTAAAATCACGCAAGCACCCCAGAGCTTTTCTGCTCAAGAATTCTTTCTGACAGATATGTACAGTAACATTATATAGTTATATTTGCACCAGTAAACTCCCCATGTGGACAGGGATTTTAAGAACAGAATGCTTTTTCCCTCTGCAGATAAGCCCCCATCAGCTTTTGAGTGATTCACTTCACAGCCTGAAGTCAAAGAAGCTCATGTGCCCAAGTGACTCTGTACTTTTGCACCTCTGCCCAAGACAACAGAGAACAAAATGAAGAGGTGGTCAATTCCCATGGATCTGTAGCTCCTGCTACAACATCATTACAAAGGGCTCGTGTGGAGAACAAAAAGTCAGTTCCTTGCAACCAAGGAGTTAATTAGTAAGATGGGAAAGAGAAGAACATGGATGTTGGCATAAGGCAGACAGGGCAACAAAAGATGTGGAGCTTGGGAAAGAAATAATCCATAAAACTGAACCAAAAAGCCACATTCTTATGCAAAACCAGACTTCCTGTTCTCATCCCACTTTTTTGCCCTCCTTTGACAGAAAACCCTTGGCAGACTGTCTGGCCTGACAATGGAAAGGTGAAAGCACAGTATAAGCAGTCGTTCCTGCTTGTGCTATCTGCCAAAATGCCAAAAGCAGGCTGACCCTCATTCCCGCTGCCAGAAACACGAGGTCAATATGAACGTCTAAAAAGGTTGTCCTGAGCATTCAGTGAAGTTTTTTTAAAAGCTGTGAAAGGGAAACTTTCCAAAGCTGGAAGGAGTAAAGGGAAAAGCCTCTTAGCAGCTGCAAAACTACCTTATAAGCCTTTCAATTACAGCAGGATGAGCTAATAAATCCAGCCCTTAAACCCCAGAGATTCAGTGTTTAAATTGTGCTTCTAGTCCACAAATGAAAGGCATCTCTTATGCTTGCTCTAGTATACAGACAAATCAAGCAACAGCAGAAAATGATTATATTATTTGTCTAGACTCAAAAGCACACTGGAGACAGGCAGCAGAGTCAGCAGAACACTCTCCAAAACCTTGCCTCCTAGTCTTCTACCACCATATCAGTGTTAGTTGCCTGCTTTTGTAAGGCGCATCTTTAAAGAGACTTCTCAATCAATGAAAAAAAACAAGTTTTTAAAGCATGCTGCAAGGTTCGGTGTGGATACAAAATATAAATCTAGCTACACTTTCTAATTAAAGGATATACTCTAGCTGTCATTCTCTAAATAGCTTTTTATAGGTGATACACAACCCCCTCATTACTTCTCAGGGACATGGACAACTCACCTAGAACAGTATTTTCTCAGTTATCTCAACAACTCAGACACCCCTACTTTATCATAGATCTTTTCTGGACCATGAATGGGAGGAATGAGAATTTTCTCCACTGTCCAAATGGAAAGACGTCCTACACTAATTTACTTCTAATAAAATCCTTCAGCAATGGGTTCTTCATTCCTACAGAGAACTGGCAACCCTAAATACAGACAAAATTCTCTGATTTCTACTACAAGGGATTACTTTATTTCATAAAAATCACTGTCTTTGGTAGCTTGGTGGGAGGTTTGGATGCAAAATGACATTTCAATGTATCGGGCAGCTCCTCCTAACTCACTTCTTCAAGGATCAGCTCTGAAGCAATGAACCCAAACCACACTAATACTGTGACTGTAGAAAAAAAGTCAAGTTCCTACCTGCTTTGCACGTCCTGCCATCATCTTCCAGCTGCACACCAGTGGGACAGGCACAGCTGTAGAAGGGGTCCCTTGGAGACAGCAGGCACAGATGGGAGCAACCACCGTTGTTTTCTTCACATGGAGTGTGAACTTCAAGAAACAAAACAGATTTATTCTAATTTTTCTAGAAGCCCATAAGCCTTGTTTTCTCCATGAGGAAGAAATTATAAATCCCAAATGACTGGTATAAGCTTTAGTGCTAAAAATAGAGGAATCACAATATAAAATGCTTGATTTCCCACCCTCCCCAGCACTTAAGTCCAGGGGCACTTAAATTGAGATGTATGCAACTGATAGTACAACCAGTTCCATGAAAGAAAAGAAAACATAACAACATGTACAATTCCTATATTACAGTACTGTTGCATGTACAGGACAGGGATGGACATATGACAACTGAACCTTTAGATGGGAAAAAAATGGCAGCAAGATATGAAACCATATTAAAAAGTAATTATGGATAAATATTGCCACTTATAAAAAATACTTTCAACTTTTGCAAGATTTCTGCAAAATGGCAGTTTGAATCATCACCTGAACTACTTTAATATAAAAGCACATAGTGTCTGGCTAATTCGACTTTTGTTACTTCCACTGACACTCACAGAGCAAAAAAAAATGGTGAGGAAGGAATCCAAGCCTGATCTTAATGAAGTCAATGGCATCTGAGCTATTTTCAGCATATGCTCTATGTGCTGTATTTTCTTTGTGACTGACTCAAATACTATGAACCGAGGCTGGGACATTCCTGGAGCTAAAAGCAATGACAAGAATTCAGCACAGACAAACTCTTATCTGGAGCTGTGAGACAGACCAGGGTGCTGTGCATACCCAGCAACCTCAAGGAAAACTTGCACATGTTCCATCCCCAAGATGATCTCCAAACTCCTTCTGCTTACTTTCAGGCCTGTTTACTCAAATCCTATAAACTTCATTGGAATAACAAATGTTATCTTTAGGGAAACAGATTTTACAGTTGGCGTAAAGAAAGAAGGCAGTCCAAATGGCAAGAGTATCTCCTCTGGACAAGAGTTGATTCTTCCCAGAGCTACTCAATTATATACATTTTACAACACTGCTTTAAAGTCCCATTCTCACAATCCTAAAAAAAACTCCAAAACCTAGACCAGCTGCCACATGGAATCACATGCACGTACAAAATATATGCAGCTCTACTCAATTTTCAATACTCTACTGCTACTCGAAGTAGCACCAGAGAATGTATAGAAAAATAGAGGTACATGGTCGTTCATACGAAGGCTCAAAACAAAAACCCTTCCATATTAAGACATTCACAAACTATTTGATATGAATTGAAGATAACCACGATCAAGTCTGGACTGCAAAAATGGCACTTGTAAGTACAACATGAATATTATATATTTTGTGGTAATTTTACTTATTAAAAGAAAAGTAATTATAAGCATTTCTTACAGTTGTCTTTAAAGCAACGGCATTAAAAGATACCAGGTAAGTTGGTACGGTTCGTGTTCAAATATTCCAAACCAAAAGAACTCACTGAAGTACTGCGGATTTTGGATTTTGCTACCAGCTGGGACAGTGAGTGAGCTCACACCAATTTGGGCCGGAATGCTCCAAGCAAGGTACAGGACTCAAGCACTTCTACCTTTAGCAACCACTCCTTCGACGAGTGCGCACAACTTTGAAAGTCCACACTGACCAGCTTCCTGACTAATGTTTTCCCAGAGGGACAAGTACCAGCCATGCAGGGGGTTTGAGGGAAAGCAGGACATACAGTAGGGCTGCCGGTCCGGACTCAGGACCTGGATGTCCATGGGCGAGTAGAGGGCAGACAGGATCTCTCTCCTTTTCTCTCCCGTCCTTTTGTTGCAGGCGTGGATGGAGCGCGTCTGCCAGTCCGTCCAGTACAGCGTGTCCCCAGACAATGTCAGAGCAAAGGGATGAGTAAGGCTACCTTCAACAACTTTTTGCCTTTTTGGGAGAAAGAGTAAGGATTAAAACATTGATTGCTTCCACTTGTTACTAAGCATTAAAAAATTTGGCTCTGTAGAAAATCATGCAGGAACTGTTGTCTTTCAAGAAATTCACGGGACCACGAAATCCACCTGGTGATAAAAGTGATAAGCAGGCTGAAAAATGTAAAATAAGGTTTTACCCCTTCATAGCAATAAGGACACAAACATATTGAGTTTCAGAGCATCAAAGTATCTGATTCAGGCTCTACAATGACCTCTTAAGTTCCTGAACTTCAGGAGCTGTGCAAATACCCAAACATAAGTGACTTTTCAAGGAAACTTAGGTCCAAAGAGTGCTCCTCTGATTAAAGCAGTATATGACATCTTTCCCCAGAACTTCAGTTGCACTCAGGCTTTTCTTCTAGCAGAAAAAGGCAGAAATGACGTATGAGTTGCATTAAATGGCCCCTCTTAACTTTGTCTGCAGCAGAAATAAGTATTTTTTCAGATTAATTTTTCATGTAGAGCAAAGGTCAGTTATACTTTTCCTAAAACTAAATATATATAATTAATTCAAATCAGAAACATTTGAGATGTTTTTTCAATGACATACAGCCATACCTCTGAGAATTAGCTGAACTGAAAGCCACAAAACACAACATTCCTAACATGTTTTCACAGGATCCCAAAATTTATACATGTTGCAATAAATGTATATAATTGAGATTCAGTAGTTCTGAAGATATTTAAGTCAGAGAAAAGATGCTTCACAACTCCTCAGTCAAAACACTAGGTACTCAGTTTTCACAAAATCCATGCATTTTATGTATACACAAAGGTATGCACACACCTTTCAAACCAGTGTTGTGACATAGCAAAGCATTATTCAAAATTTTTCATCATATGACTTTAAGAAAGCTGAAGTCTCTGTGTCATCCTGAAGGAAAATGAGGAACTTAATTTTCTTATACCTATATTAAATCTGCATTCAATTTTTTTTCCACTGAAGATATTTATAGGAAAACAAAAATCAGCTAATATTTGACAGGGAAAGGACTCTGTTTAATTTTGAGCAGCACAGGTAATTATCTGCATTTTCCAGGGTAGAAGGGAATAAAAAATACCCTCAAAATCCTTGATATATATTCAGACATGGACAAGTTTAAAACAGACTGACAGATGCACACAAGTACCTGCATATACATGAGAAAACAAAATTATTAAAATCTTTCTCTTCTAGAGATAAAATCGAAACTCTTCTAGAAATTGTCTAATTACCACTACTTCTTACCATAACATACAGCAGAATAAACACAAATACTAATTTCACTTCCTCTTTCTACTCTCACCATTGCTCTTTCCTCTTAAATAAAACCACCAGTGGCTGTATCCTAATATCCTAACAGCTGTTTTCCACTATGTATTGCCCCAATTTCTATCACTAGATATCAAGTATCTCTTTCTCCTGTAATTACATCCCTTGAAATAGTTCCAGAAAATGTGGTTTCAAATTGAAGCTTGCTAAGAGGCAAATTGCTCCAGTAACATTAACCCACCACACAGAATGCAAATTTCCTTTTTATTTGAATTTTGAGGTAATCCCAAATGGATTCTGGGATGGGAGGGGTGGAAGTATTTGAAACATCACAGATTCCTTTATTGTCATGTATGAGCAAAACTTGTTTGCTCCATGTTTAAGGAACAGAAGCAACTTCTAAAGTTACCATCTAGTCTGAGCTCTTACCAAAGTACACCATAACATCAGAATCTACAAGTCCCAAAATGGCAGGCATCTGTTTCAGCAGTGATCAGTGGAATGGAAAAGGGAATAAATAAAAATTTCATTTAAAAGTCGTTATGATTAAGATCAATCTTCATGGCATTTTACCAGTATCCGTAACACTTTAGGAGCCATGATGTTGGACAATACCTAAGAGTTCACCTGCAGTCAGACATCAGGAACTGCTAGAATGTATCCTGTACAAGGATATTTTGACCTCAAGCATGCATTTGCATGCTCTAGCAGCTGAGTGAAAGATGCAGGAGTGAGACTTTTTTTTCTTAATGCAAAATACATTATTTTTTCCTAAAATACTATTTGATTTATGGTTCATCAGAAATCTGTTTGGGAAGCAGGGCATTGATCTATGACAAAGTAATTTGGACAGATTGTTGGAATTAGCGTATTCAAAGTCTTTCTCCCTTTCAGGTGGCCTTTCTCTACCTTCAAATGAGCAGAATAGATTTTACTTGCCAATTACAACTTCAAGATTTACACACGTGTGCAAGTAAAGTCTTTACAATTTGTATGTGCATGAAAAACTGCGGAAACGCCCTGGAAACCCCAAACTCTGCCACTCACCCCCAATCAGACAAACATATTCATGTGGAATTACACGAAAATCTTTCTTTCTGTCTACAAACCTGCAGCCAGACTTGGAGCTACCACTGCCTTCCACAAAGGCCTTTTCCCTTGTCTCTACTTCAGGCTGTCAGTCAATACTTGTCACTTACTACAATGCCACCATTATCCAGCTCTTACACAGGGCTCTCAAAGGAACTTCAGAGCGTTTTATAAAGGATGTCAATATTGCTATTGCTCTTTTATGACTGTGAAAATCAGGCATAGAATGCATCTCAGTAAAAAATAATGAAAAACACCATGGAAAATGTTTTTTTTTGGGGAAAGCATATTATTCTATTACACAGAAATGCGTAAAAGAGAACTCCTCCAACTTTTCACCAAGGCAAAACAATTTTATTGACACAGGCATTTAAAATGTTATGAAATCATGAAACTGAAAATGTTATTTAAAACTACCTGAAGACCAAAGCCAGGCAACAATGCAGAGATTACTTGGCAGGACATTTTACTGCATATGACACTCACCCTTCAGGACCAACACAACCTGCCCATTGAGCACTGGACAGAACTGAAGATGCAATCTCAAATGCCTAAGTCTGCCTTGCCTCAAGTGTCACTTCTCGTGTCTACAAAAGCCAAAACTTAACAGCATACTTGGACAGCAGCCACCAAAAAACTTCCACATTATGCTTTCCAGGAAGCTTAAGAAAATCTGCTTCCTAACTGCTTGTTTTCCAAAACAACCCAAAATTGGTTCATTACCAGGCATGACATAAAGGACATCTCTGGATGAGGCCACGGATAAGTGTATCTCAATGTATATTTCTTTTTGGTAAAATAAATTAACAATACTGTAAAATCCCAGACATGAGTTAAATGTTATATTGTCCAGGGTCAAAAATAAGCATCTCCAATTATTTTCAAGAAAAGTAAGAGCCTAAACCAGAAGAATCCTGCTTTACAAGAAGGCTGTGAACAGTCTACAGTGAAATACTTATATAATACAAATAGTCTTACTCTTAAAACCAGTTTTATATTATGTGAGGTTATTTTTTGCAAGACTATTAAGAACTGCATTTAAAAGAAACTGGTAAGCTATTTGCATTACTCTAGTCTATTGGGGAGAAAAAGTCACATTTCAAAATGAACACAGAAAGTGAGAAATAATCTACACCTTATTATAGACTAATGGAAGCTTACCTGAAGGAACCATCCAGATTTGCCCTATGAATGAAACTCAGTTTTGCATCAGCCCAGTAAAGTTTCTGCTCGTCGAGATCTATCGTGAGTCCATTTGGCCAATAAATATCGGAATCAACAATTATCTTCCGCATGCTGCTGTCCATTCCTGCCCGCTCTATCCGGGGTGTTTCGCCCCAGTCAGTCCAGTACATGTATCTGAAAGAGACACACACACACGTTAGGCCACGGGACACACTGGGATAGCAGCTTTTTGCAAAGCCTCTAATGGTACATACATACAGCAGGGTATAGAGACCAGGGTTTATTCCCAAAACTTTAACACACTTATTAAAGTAAATCAAACCCCAGGCCCACAGGGCACAAAATAAGTCATTCATGAAATCATCTCACAAGCTTTGCCTCTGTGTAATGTATTTACCATTCTCTTCCAATGCTGAGCAGTATCTGATTGTTATAAGCATTTACAACTGAGTACCATCTTTGTGTGGTCAGTTATTACAAGTTAATATCCTAAATGCATTCTGAAGCAACTAATTACCTATCCAAGCAGGCAATGACCACAGTTTAACCCCCTTTTGCAAATCCATAGAGAAAAAAAATAATAAAATCAAGTGTCCCAAAATTTGTTTCTGTCAAAAAATAAATCATGAATCCATGAAGACTTAGAAAGACATTAAATTTTTGGATATATTTTTCCCCATTCCCATCCACGTCCCAGTTTCTCTACCACTTCACCTATGGGCAATTTAAGTACCCTGAATAGACATTAATAGCACATACCAATTGGAAAGGACCAGATCCAAGTGTGGCAAATCACACAACATCTGCATGAAAAGTTGAGATCGTACAGTTACAAGAGAAATAGTCTGGTGAGAGGAGGGCAGCCAGTTCACAGCTGGTAAACATCACCCAGCTTCACAGATCCCAGCCTGCAAGTTCAACACGTGCAAGCACAACACAGCCAACTCCTGGCACAGCTGCCCCAGGCCAGTCAGAGAAATGACACCGCTTTCCCAATGCCATTTCAGCCATGTGGGGCATGGGACAGGGTGAGAAAGCCTCTGCCCCGAGGAAGCTCTCAAACATAACCAGGTATCTGTGCACCGGCCCCATCGCCTCCCCAGGTTCCCCAAACAGTGTCAGATCAACAGGAGCACCAGCTGGGCGAGCACACTGAGCTGCCTCTGAGCTAAGTCCTCCTAACACTGGAGCTCCAGAAAAGCACGGTAAAGAGACATCTATTCACTCCTGCACAATGCTTAGCCAGGTGTTCCATAACCTGGATTATCCCAGACCCTTAGCTACCCTGAAGAAGACAGCACTCACTATGCAATCACAGTAGGAACCACAAAGGAAGTAAACTAATGTGGATTGTGAAAACACACTTCTACAAAAAAAAGCTTCATGCCTTATTTTATGAGAGAGAATGCTATCCACTTCAGGGCTGATGTAGGGATTACATTTGTAATTGCTGTCATGTTCCTCTGCAGGGCGGTCTCCACTTCGCAGCGCAAGATCCTCCTGAAAACTGCAGAGACTCTGGAGCTGCTTCACCTGCAGCTGGGACCATCATTTCAGCCCAGGAGGAACAGGCAGCTCTACGGTTATCACCAGGTAATGTCCCTCACAACACACTTAACCTCAAAATGCTCTGCTCTCCATGCGCATCCTCCACCCCAGTTTAGGCAGATCTCCACTTCCAGAGCAGTCACAGCACCTAGCACCATATATAATCATGAGCAGTTTACCCTACGGAAGAGGGAAATATAGATAACCAAACAGATAGAGAGACAAACAGAAATTGCTCACTTGTATCACAATACACATACATCTGAGTGTGAAGGTCAAACAAGTTTTCTAGTTGAAATAACAAACTTCCATGCAGGTGAGTCCTCAGGTTTCTGAGATGGCTCACATTAGAGTGGCTGAGGCACAATCATGTCCCCAGATGCCTTCCCAAAGCTTCCTCAGCTCCAGCAACCAGGACAGACTGACTGCTCCTGAAAAAGCAGCAGCTGTAGCTGAGAGCTGCCCCAGTTCACAGGACAACCTATGAATGTAAATTGTCTCTCATTTTGGTTTTCCTTAACAAGTCAGGCTGTAATTTGTGGCAACTCAGCCTGTGTGGGGAAGCAGCTATTGACAAACAACTAAAGACAGAAAAGCAGACATAAAAAACCTGTCTGCACAATCAGCTGCTGAATCACACTGCAAAACTGATATGGCCATTTTTGGTGAGGTCAAATCAGTCGTCTGATCCAGCTCATCTGCACTAGCTTGCACCACCAGCATCCAACTCTACAGGAATAAAGACAGATAAAAGATAGACTGCTGAATGAAGAAAAATATGGCTATTAGAAGTGACTTTGGGCCATATTATGTGGCTATTGAAATGTATAAGTGCAGACTAAAAAGGAGCCTACACCAAAATGAAAAATCTCATTGAAGTTACCTAAAAGAAAAAACAGAGGAGACAAAACTAGCTAAGTCCTATTAAAACTTTAAAGCAGGTTAAAAAGATGAAAAAACATCCCCTAAATTATCATGGAAAAAAATTATTCTCCTCAAGCCTTCCGTTAAAATTTCAGCCTGCACTCTCAATGCATTCAGATGAAGGAAAAAAAAAACAGTCTATAAACCAAGGGGCCCTCACATTTTCTATGATATTAAAGGAGCTCCAACTCAAGAGCTCCTTCCCAAAAAATAGTGTATAATTTCATAAGTGATGTGTGTTTACCCTTGGCCTCTCAGAGACTGCTGTACAAAAGCAGTACTTTCAAATTCACACACAAACTTGTCACAGGAGAATTGCATCTGTACATTTCAGCTCATTAGCAGGCACCAAGCTCAATGTTATTCAAAGGTTTAATACTATGTAGTATTAGCAAAGTAACTGCACCACAAAATAAGGGTTAGCAGGATGAAGATGCACTTAGACAACAAGGAGAACAATCTGAGTGCAGACAGTCTTCTTTCAAAGCACTTCTCTCTCAGGTGGACTTTTTTAAAGCAACATACCCTGTCACCACCTTGCCCTTACTACAGGGTGTCTCTGCAATTCCCCAAGTATCAAAAAACTGATATTCTCAGTGGACTTTCTGGAGTATACTGAGCCTCTGCACTAATCAAACACCTAAAGACGTAAAGGTTTCTCCTTCCCTCTGTATGCTCCACAGAATCCTGTGGTCCATCACAGGAGTGCATGCCAAGCCAGGGAAGAGCAAATAGAATTTCTCCCTCCTCTTCAAAGAGGTTTCCCTCCTTTCATCAGGCAGCAGGTGCTGAATTTCCATGAATTCTAGGAAATTTGCTATGGTTTGGGGATCTCTCAGCACATCAGGACCCAGAATTGGGAGTTTGGAAATCAATGTAAGAACCTGCTCCTACAGCAGGACTGATCTTGCCTGGTCTAAGTGAGCCCATTTAAAACCATACCACTGCCAAATGGAGCACTTCTTCCCTGGTGCCCACCCCCGGTGCTGACATTAGCATTCTACAAGGAAAAAAAACAGAAACCCAAACCTCTCAATTTCCTTAGCAAATAATCAGTCTCACCAATGCTCCTGCAGCAGTGGTGCTTAAACAGAAGGAGCACATAAAGGCAGCAACCAGCCAGCTGAAGCCACCTGTGAAGCCTGCCTGGAGAAAGAGGCATTTCTCATCAACTCCCCCGGCAAGTCACTCACCTTTGACTCTACAAGTAGCTAGGGTAGTCCTTTCCATCCCTCTTCTTCCACCCTTCTCCACCCTAACATCTAGGCTCTTTTGACATTTTTTGGCAGCATAAGGCACAACACAGCACTGGACATGAGACTCTAACAGGCCATAAAATGTCATGTTTTAACTGCATACCTGTAGAGGATTTTCAAGAATGCACAAAGTGTNCTTCCTCTATTTTGAGTGACAAAGCTAGCTCAAACCAAGTTAAAAATACAGTGTCCTGGCTGGAACACAGAGTCACCTGAAGACAGAAAATTTTTTGCACAAGTGGTAAATCCTAGAGAAAAGAAACAATCATGGTCATGGAAAGAATGACACACGCTTAGCTAAACCAGCACTGCAAACCTAACTGGAACAGTAATAAGAGAAAATTTTGGGGCAGCGGGAAAGCTTCCTTGATAAGATTTGTGATGAAGAGAAAGACAGAGGTTAACTATCCTTGAAATAACCCATGGATCTGATTAAAAAGTCTGCTGTCAAAAGTAATGAAATCTGCTTGCACTAGCTGGTTCATCAGAGAAAGTGCAATATAGGAAAAACAGTGGAGAAATTAAAGATTTTAGTAATGTCCTGAAGTAACCATTAGGCCTTACAGCTTGCATCTTCCAAATGCCTCCAGTCAACAGGATCAATTCTTACACAAAAGCAGACACTTTTGATTGGAGCTTTATGGACAGGAAGAGGACATGGCAAAAAGCTCCTAGTGGCTTCTGAGAGGAAGAAATCAGTCTGCATGTTTTAACAGTTTATATGTAGGAACTAATTTTATTCATCCTGATTTAAATCAACCTTAATTCAGGAGCCTGGAGAGATAAGCGACATATTATTGGGGGGGGGCGCTTTCCTAAATTTATTTTTTAAAGAATGCTCAAGAGTCCACATCTCTTATTGACCTCAATAAAAAACTAGCCATTTCAAACAGTCAAGACATCATCAGTGTTCCTGGGACAAATGATGGTTCAGGACTGGGTTTTTTGTTTCTCAAACAGAACCTCTTTTCCAGTTGTCCAGTATATTAAGAATCTCTATAGTTTTCATTTCACCATTTAAAAAACCCCCAGTATTTAGCCCAGATAACATTTTGGAAAAATAAGTAGACTAAGCAAAGAATCTCAGGCTGGTACTACCTGTGCTATTATGCCTCCCAGTTTTTGAAGCCAGCTGAAAAGATGCACACTGAATAACAATGAAGAGCCTAAGGCAAGCATTTGGGTGGTTTTTTTTGTTTGGTTGATTTTCTTGGTAGTGGTGGTGGTTTTAAATGTAGATTACAGAGTTTTAAATACCACTGGGCCAGGGCAAGCCATAACAATTGTAAGAAACTAAAAATATCAAAACCAGTATCTTTTTACACATCACATCCATCACATTTTAGGACTGAGATCTGGCATCTGAGGAGTTTTATATCCTGCTTGCATTGCAACAGGTCAATAAGAGTCTAACAGCACTGAGGCTGTAAAAGAAAATGAAAACGTGAATTCCTAAAGAGCAAATGAGAGAAAAAAAAAGACCTTGTGAGCAAAATTCACTGCTAAGCACCTATCACAAATCAATACTCTTAAAAAAAAAAGTAACCAAGCAGCACTACAGAAGCTCTAAACAAAAAGCAGACCTTGGACAAACTTGTGTATTACATTATTTTTGTCCTTCAGAGATGTTTAAGTGTCTTCCCCCCACCCCTGGTTTTAAACCTTAACTCCAGACTTCCAAGGCAGAAAGGAAGGCTGAAAAAGAGACTAACATCAAATAATAGTTTCACAGCACTTGCACCAATTCTATCCCTAAACTGAACAGCACTTTGCTACACCAAAGAAACCAGCTGGAACAAAGGACAGCAAAAGCCAAAGCTCCATCAAAGCTATGATGTAAATGTGCATTTTCTCCTGAACACACAGCCACCAACAGTCTATGCAGTCCAGCAGCCAGAAGCACCAGACCCAAGAGAGTACATAAAATTCAGTTACTGCTCTATGTGGAAGCACAGTTGCTGCAAGCTTCACCACCAAGCTTTCTAGTCAGAACTTAATTAAATGCAATTCAACTGCAGTCAAAAAGTCACTGGGTTTTGGCATATCAATTACCACACTGAATCAGGGCTTAAATGGTGCTTCCCTCCTATCAGAAGAATGAGACTGAAAACCACCTTGCAAAAACAAACAGATTTTGAAGTTGGCAAACTGCACTCCAGTGGGGTTTTCGTTGGCTTTGGTTTTGGGTGGGTTTTTTTGTTTGGTTGGTTTGTTTTCTTTCCCCTGTTAAACTCATTTTAAAATTCCAGGTGCAGGAGCAAAACCAGAATGAAGACCATATTTCTCCTCAGTTTTAAAGCTGCAGGTCATTTCTTATTTCCTGGTACTTCGTGTCTCTTGTCATCATTTTCACAAAGATTAGAAATCAGGGCTGTGCCCTCCGAGAGCAGCCGATCAGCCATCTGAGCTGGAAGGTATCACAGACATAATAAAAAGCAGCCAACGTTGCCCAAACACTTTTTCCATCTCCCAAAATGCAGTACAGCTGCCAAACCTTACATAACCTGCTTACACAAAAGAGGCCAGTTGTACAGATGATATAAATCAGTACAAACTTCTCCAATCTCAACAATGCTCTTGAACTTACACAAGCCCATGGCACAAAACAGGAGTTTACAGGAAATTGCTATGAAGTTTAGATTCCTGCACATTTAAAACTTACTTCCTCCATCCCACCTTTAGAGCTACAAAAACTCCACTGTGAAATTAAATATCCCCAACTGTTTACAGAAGAAAAGAATGTCTATCTCGCATAGCATTAAGCTGCAAATTACTTACTCAAATTTCCTTTTTGTTTTTCTTTTTTACAAGCACTGAACTTTGAGACCTGGATGTTCTTGACAAAATCATTACATCAAACCCAAAAATATGCCACAGCAGATAATCATTACAACTAATCACATTGTATTCAAAAATGTGTACAAAGCAAATAAAACCCTTGAGAACCAGCCTTCTCCACTACAGTTTTCCCACAATGCCTTTTATTCTGATTTATTCTTTTAAAACACACAGTGACAAGATGCCCTTAATGATCTCTGCAGCCCTTTGATCAGCTCACACCAGCATGTCCATGACTCTCTCCTGTTGAGGAGCTCAGAGCTGGACACAGCACTGCAAGGGTTGTTTTACTAGCACTGAGCAGAGAGGGAGGTTCTTGATCTGATGGTAGCACTTCTCCTGGTGAAGTCCAGGAGTGCTGTTTGCTTTCTTGACAGCAAGGGCATATTGCTGTCTCATATTCAGCCCACTGACCTCAGGTCTCCTTCTTCTTTCACAAAATATGATTTATTTTAGAAATAGGAAAAATAGGCCAAACCTCACTAAATTCAATCCATTTTAAGACACACTGCAGACACTCAAAATTCAGGGTATCCTCATATGAAAAAGTGCAGAATGAACTGCTGAATTCTCCATCAGTTTGTGAGCTAGACCCAGTCATGACTTAACTACATCTACCTGAAGTTAAACCTAGATTTCTTCCTCTCTCCATAAGGAAACACATTGAGACACATTGAATTGAAACACATTGAGACAGTCAAAAAAAATGTTTTGATACATTGTACTGACTTAATGGAAGATGGGTGCAGCAAATGCCTTGAACAACAGTAATCCAACTGTGTAAGTAAGGTGCTGGTGGCTCTCTTATCCACAGAACTCACAATTGCTCTTAAACATTTAGCTCAAACCAACACATTTTATGTTTCACTGTGCTGATGCGCTTTAACTCAATGTTTAGGGAAAGGTACACTCCCACTATAGAAAGGAATTTGTCATGGCATGCAACTTAAGCATGCTCATTTGCACCCTCATCATATCAAACACAATAACAAACAAAACCCTGAGAACACCCTCAGCAGGTTACACGGAAAAATTCTTACTTCAGCTTATACTAAGGCTTAATTTTACATGAAAAAAAAAATAGAAACGTGTTTTGAGTTAAACCAAAGCAATAGATTCATGACAAACAGAATAGTGCCAGTCCAGCCAGACCAACATGTTGTATATGCCATGATCTCCACATTGTGCAGCTATAAAATGCACCCAATTAAGTCATCTAATCAAAGAGCTTCCATCACCTCTTTGGTCTCAGAGCATTCACCCAACAAACCACTGCAACACGCACCAGCACTGGGACAGCTAAAGCCATCCTGTTGCTCCTTCTGTTCCCTCAAGAAATGGTGTAGAAATTTAGAAGATAAGAAGACAATTGCCAAACTTAATAAGACTAAATGTGTACAGGGCAAAGAAGTATCAGTCTCCAGGACTCAGGATAGAAGGAATCACAGAATCTGTAGCAAAAGAGAAGTGCAAACAGGGGAGAGAGTTCAATGGGATTTTTAAGGAAGTCTACACGTTTCCACCTCTTTCCCAAGCAATTTTGGGGGGCAGGGGAGAAGTAAATCACTTTTTGTCCATCATCTCCAAACAGGCAGGTCTGCTCTTAAATGAAGCAAAAGGTCTTTGAACAATATATGCCCTTTAGTCATATCTATGACCAGGAAAAGGGAGAAATAAGCAGAGGAGACTAATGAATTATTTAAAGAAAGGCTGTCACCACCAAGGACAACTATCTGAAAATTAGAGTAAATAACAATTCCCACAAAAACCTCAATTTTCTTATGCATGAGACTATTTGCAGCTATTTGGAGACATATATCAAAAGCTTTCCAAGTCCCAGAAATTACAGCCATACCAAGATACTGGATATGACTGTGAACCAATTTTACAGTTGAGTACTTTTCTTTCATTTTAGGATAATAATTGTGCAACTCATATATTACAGAGTTTCAAATAACTAACCAAAAGCTTTGAAATAGTTTTATACTTGCAATTAATTACTAACTAGAAGCACACAGGATATAAACTAATCTCTAGCTTTCAGGCAGCAATAAGCATGTTTCACTCAAAACCTGGGCATCTTCTTCATTTTAACCAAGCAGCCACAAGTCAGAGTTTTGAAAAAGCAGTCTTTACTCAGAGGGTGTTTCTTGCTTTTCTCTTCCACCACTTGCAACAGCGACAAGTTTTTCTTCACTATTCCCTCTCCTCTCAACTATTCCAAAGGAGATTAAGACCAGAAGATACACTGCTTAAAAGATGTCATCATTCACGCTTATGTGCATCAAAAGCCTCAGTCTGCTGCAGCTCATACAGATCCCAATAATTTCAATTATAGCAGGCCAGCATGCTTAACCTTTAGTACCTGCCATGCTGCTGTGTGGGACCAAGGTCCTGGTGAATCATCAGTAACCACTGCAGATTGAAGTACTGACATAAACACAGCTGTGAGTTAGAACAGCTCCAAGTCTGGTTCATGCCTTTGCTGAGACATTGAGGAAATGCTGGATTAACAACTAGGCGTGTCTGAGGCTTTAAATTTTAGACTCTGAACTAAAAGCTTTCTAATTGTGATAGCTGTCCCTTCTATATCCATTTTTTAATATCCCATTTGGTGCGTTTATCATCTAATCCTTTCCTCTGTGCCAAATATACTTTAGGTCAACAACAGCCACTCCTTGCACATTTTGGCTAATTTGCTGTAAGCAACCTGAAGCAATGGCTAAGCTAGGCTACGGCACACACTCTCTTAACGCTGTTCAGACATGATTAGACTTGTTTTAATCTCTAAACTAATAGCCACTCTGCAGAATGCCAAAACAGATGATTTATTTTTAGCACTCAGTAATTTTTTTCTTACTGCTGCATTCTAATTTGTATCTTATTTCCTTTGCCCGAAGCTTTGCTATTCCAAAAGGGGAAGATTGCTCCATAAATGAAGTCAGCTCCTGTGGTGGTCCACTGGCACCAACACTGCCTCTGCCCAACAGCCCCACACCACGCCATGGAAGATTTCTTAAGAATTAAAATGAGGGAGGAAATGTAGACAGCAGTTTGCAGCTTTCCTTCAGTCAGTCAAACCAGTTCAAAGGTCCTTATTCTCCTCTTTCACAAACACCGTTTCTACAGATCCCAGAGGTAGCAGGCCAGCTCAGGAATGGCAAATTCAACAACCCCAGTGACTACACCAAGTGATGACTGTTATACCCACACCAAAAAACACACAAGGCAGTACACCTTTTCTTGAGACAACAATTTTTATCTTTCCTTAAAATAACCATTTCATAGACATTTCACAGATGCTGCATTTAGCTCTTTGTGCTTCAGCAAACAGAGAGGGCAGCTATTTCTCAAGTATTATTGTCTGCTGAGTGAGCCAAGCTGTAGTAAATACAGCCTGAACTTGGACAGTAAGCTCACTCCAGAAGGCAACACAGCAGCCATCACACAAGTAGGAACAAATTCAAGATTCATATAATCAAAGTAAATATCTCTAATACATTGTAGACTTTAATAATGTGAACTAACTACTTCATGAAGCACTTAGTGAAAATCAGATATGAGGATTATGCTACAGATCCTCAGAGTCCTGTGTTACATGGAGAAGGTAGAAAGCCTTGAGATTTTTATGTTGTAGATTCAATGACCCTTGTCAACACACTTTCTAAAGTGTTCAAATCTAAGACCTTCGCTACAGGACTGAGAATTAAATCATTTGTTTTGGCTACTCATTCATGCATTCTTTTGAAGATTTCTTTTCAGAAAACTGAAGTTTGCTTGCCATGACACGTGATAAAAACCTGTTTTTCAAATACATTCCTCCTTCTTCATGACACTTGAGTTCTTTGCACTGCACTGCAGGGAATTTGAGCTACCTCTTTTAGCTGGGCTTGGGTAAAATCTTTACATACAATAAATTCATTTTTGTTAGAAGTTGCTATCTTGAAAACAGATAAATACCTAAGCAACAGCTGCAAACTCAAAGTTAATAACACCAACACTACTGAATGCCCCATCAGCGGTGTACCTATCAAGAATGTATATAAATGCTAATGTTCTACAAAACAATACCAAGAATTTTAGCCTAGTGTCCTCCATTATATAAACTCAGCTTAACATAACCTACAGCAAGACTGGGATCTAAATGTTCAAAACAAAGTGTCAGCAAATCTTCAGAAAAATGTTTTGTACTCTCCTCTGTCTTCGCAGCTTATCCTCCATTTCAGGGAAGAATAACTAGATTATCACATATTCTGCTTCCTTTAATTCCTAGAGTATACAGTGGGTCCAGCAAGAAAGTTTTAATGTGTATGGGAAAGAATGACGTTACATATTAAGTCGACTGCTGTTAAATAAATACTCTTTCAGAGCATCAGAAGACCCTGTACAATTAATGATTTTTACTAGCTCTAGGAAGAAGAGAGACCCACAGATAAGCTTTAAGTGTCTCACAGCTTGTCTTTAAAAAAATGAAATTTTAGAGATGAATTGAATGATCGTTTGGGGAGAGGAATCTCTCTTCCTCAGTCATAACCTGGAGATAATCACTGCCTTTAAAGAAGAAAAATAAGATGAGTGTGTAAAAGATGCAGCTCTCTTTAGAAATGTCACTACACCACAATCATCTGACTTACTACTTAGGAAGCCCATCAGAACATCTGAAAAATCATACTCCTGAATGTCAACTGGAAATCACAGAAAAACAGGCTTCAAAAGGAAACTCCAGAAGTCAGCTTAGCCCCTCTCCCATGTCCTAAGGCTTGGCCATTACACTACTGATGTTCCTGAGAGATGATGACTGTATATTCAATATGTTCTTCTCTATTCTCTCAAACTAGTCTATGCCTTGAAGAATTGCACTCAAAATGGAATAAAACCTACTTATTAAGCAAACATCAGTCTGGGCATAACACCACACTGCAAATACCACAACACTCAGTCCTTCACCCACCTATGCAGAACAGCCTTACTAATGCTAAAAGACAAAAGAAGGTGTCACCATTCTGCACAACAACATGTTATTTTCTCAAGAGAGAGAAATCAGATTTGTTTGACTTGGAGCATGCTAGACAAACCCATGTTTGGGTGCTAATAGTATCAGCTAAGCATTTGCAAAACTGCTTATTTGTCCCATTTTGCTTCTGGAAACTGAAGTTGACTAACGAAGTTTTCTTCTTCATTTTCCAGGCTTCCAAGCCTAGAAATAACACTTCTCTAGTAGAAACTGCTAAAAGGACAAAATCACATCCATGGAATGGAAATTCTTCCAAACTGAAAGCAAATGACTAGCCACTGACAGATTGCCTCAACCAATGTTAAGAATCCTAGTTTGAACTTCATCAGATTTCATGATCCAGAAAAAAAACCCACCAACTTACTCAGGTGCTCTGACCTAATATGTTCTGACCATTTTAGAAACAGTATTAGCCACCTGATTTCAAAAACTTAATAACAAAAAGACAAAAAGGTATTAAATGGTTCTTTTCTCCTACTGTCACCCACTTTTCTTCCCCTGAGAATACCTGGAACAAGGAACATATGGTTCTACAGGAGTTCAACCCCAGAGCCTGCTGTGCCAAAATCAAATGTCATGATCACTATTTCACAGATGCACCTCGGAAATATTTCAGAACTACCAGGTGAAATGAAGTGGTTGCAAAAGGAAACCTGAATATTTTATTCCACAAATATATGTGATGTCTGATTATTTAAATTTTGTTTTAAGTTAAATATATTAGTTTTTCAGGCAAACCTATCTTTAATTCAACACTTCAAGAATCAATCAAAAGGCAAGGAACTGCATCTACTTAGGAGAAGTAAACCTGGCACTCGCATTTCATGCAAAATGCCACACCACTCTCTGTAATCCACCTCACCATGAAATACTCAATTTAACATCATATTCTCTCTTTAAATATACTACTGAACTCTACATCTAATTAATCAACATTAATTAATTCTGCATAGATTACTGGCTGTCAGGATACAACAGGAGGCCTGTTACTTTATTTAAAACACCTCTATACAACAACTTGCTGTGGGAAGAACTCCTTTCACCGAAAGGCATCTGTAAGGAAGGCAGGGTTAAGACATTAAGGACTCCTCTGGAAAAGTCCTTTGACCCAACAAAGTCACTCCACTTCTCTTTTTACTGGTAATGGCTGTACCTTTCCAGCCAATATCTGAAGGATAGAGACAACTCCAGTATCTGACATGTCAACAAAAGTAAGGGTTTTGTTTCTTTGGGTACACACAGTTTCATTTAGCCTTTGTATGGCCTTTATGTATTAACCAAAAATGTACCTGTAACTCCTCACATTCATCTGGAAAATGTTATGCAGGGAACACTGCAAAAACAATCAAAGTTCCAGTCTGTGACATGAAAGGTGCTGACATGGTGATGTTAAGTTGCCCTCTGTTGCCTAGTTTCTATTTTCACTTCTCACACACTTGAAGCAGGTAGTTTCTCAAGAAACTGTCCATCTCCCAGAGCAGGATAAACCACAAAATACTTTATTTTTATGGTTTAAACTAAGCCCTTGCATTAACTCAGCATCATTTTGCAAAGAGGCCAGACTAAGTGAAAATATCAGTTAATACCGGATTTTCCTACAGATGAGAAACCTACCTATGTAAATTCTAGAGGAAGATAAAGTGATCTCTAAAAAGGTGTTGTAAAAATGGCAGCAGATCAGTGGCAAACCAGCTCACTTGTGTGGATCCAAGCACACAAGAGAAATGCACTTCAGTTTTCTTTCCTCATTTCCACGAGGGTTCATCTAGCACAGCACATCTTCAGTCTGCAACAAATGCCAGGCCCAAAGGACACAACACCAGCACTGCTTGTGCACAGGGAGAGCAAACAGCACATGTGAAACCATGGGGAGGGCTGAAGGAGGGGGAGGAACCATACACATACACAAGTATTTTTAAGAGCACTAGACATCCAGTCCCCCCTCTAACTACTTTTTAACATGGTCACTTTACAGCATTGAGAATCCACAGTTTCACCTGAATTCTTTTCCTTGCTGGCACAAACATTATTCAACACCATCACTTAAAAATATCCTGATTTTGTTTACCAGAGCATAGCAAGCGAGAATTCCTGTTTTAACTCATGCAGACTTGCACATATTGCTGTCTACATCAAACAGACATCACATATAAAAATCAAAGTTAACTTACCAGACAAGATAACTGAGAAAATAACAATAACAATAATAATAATAATAATAAGTAGAAGAAGAAGAAGAAGAAGAAGAAGAAAATGCTTGGAAAATTAATTCCTTTTCCAAAGTGCAACAGGATAAGCCAGGTAATTATACTGGTTGAATATTTGGCTTGGCACCTAAGAACTAGCTGTATTTTTCTTTTTGGCTCAAGGTCTGCGCTGCCATTTCTTGCCACAAAATATTTAAGCTCAAACATATGTTCAGTTACAGATCTTGAGAAAAATACCATGGGAAAATATAAAGTGAAACAAAAGGCTATGTGTTCCTTTTATTTTCAGAACTAAAACTCAACATAAATCACCACAGTATCCATTTAAGCATTTAAGCCAAATTAATATTTACCCATGAGCCGGATCCAAAGCTATTGCCCTGGGCTGATCAAGGTCTTGCCAGAAGAGGACTTTTCTAGATGTTCCATTGAGATTAGCTACTTCTATCCTATTGGTTTCTGAATCCGTCCAATAAAGTTTTTTCCCAATCCAATCACACGCCAGGCCGTCCGGGGAAACCAGACCAGAAATGATGACATTCTGCACCACATTCCCAGTTTGGTTAATGTAAGTTTGCTTGATGGCTTCTTCACTCACGTCTGTCCAGAAAACGATGCCTTGTGAATACTGGAAGTCAACTGCAGCAGCATCCTCTAAACCACTGACCACCACGGTGGACTCCAGCTTGGTGCCTCCAGCATCCACGAGCCGAACGTCCCGCCGGTTGGCAAAGAGCAGAAAGGGAGATGCTACAGAAGAAAAAACAAAAACATGTTAGTGTTACAAGCATCTACAGGTTTGGTTCAAGAGCTGACTATGTATGTGGCAGGGGATTTCTTCTCCCAGACCAGCAGGGAGTACAGAACAAGTGCCACAGTATCCGAAAAGCTCTTCCTTCCCTATGACAGACAGAGGTGTAAAAGAGAGATGGAAGAGCAGGCCCAATTCTTTATCTTTGGGATGTGAATAGCATCCTTCACCATAGTTAGGAGCTCAAATCAAGACCTTTCAACAATATCTTCAACAACACATCCTGCCTGTTGTTCTAATAACAGACAATTTAGAACAAATTAGGTCTTCATGGTTTAAAACCTTGGTTCAACCAGTTGAATTAGTAACAATACACGGAAAGCAAGCTCTGATGCCTTTTAGTAGCAGGTTGAAAGCTAACAGAACTAGACAAAACACCCGAAATGCTCCTACCAAGCACCCTCCCAAATGGCAAAAACTGTGACAGTTTTAGAACTCCTGTCTTCTCTTATGCACCACAGCAAGAGAAATTGAAGACAATGTTTGAAGGCAGACAGTGACATGGGTTGTGAGTGTTTGTGAAGACTGCTGTTAGCTGACAAGTAGCGAGAGTTAAAGGACAAAGGTTTCCCAGCTTCCCCAATCTCACCCCAATTTGTCTAATTTAAGCAGTAGCTGCTGGAGTTCTACACCAGGCACCTGCTGACTCCCAGCTTCACATGCAACCACTTCATCTGACATGCTGCCTCCAATGCACCATCAGCACAGGTCCAACCACTTGCTACTCAAGGAACAGCACATAGAATAGAGCAGCATATATTATATCTCCTATGGTTCAAGACTGTCATATAAATACCTTCAGTTTTAAATTCATGTTACTCTATGCAATACATAAGAGTTACCTCTTGATATTATCTTTCAGATTCAATTCCTGCTGCACTTTTTGAAAAAGAAGACAGTTTATACAGTGTCTGAATTGCAGGTCTGCAATGCTCGCAGCCCTGTCAGATGCCATTGCCTTTCTCGTGAATTCTGGCTCTGGCTACATTCTCACTGGAGAGTGTGAGAATGCACATCCTTGACAACAGCTAATGTGTTTATGTGCAGACCAAGGACCTCAGTCAGAATATACAACTCAACTTTAGATGAACTCAAAAACATGCATAAAAATTCCGAGTTTTTATTATTATTCTCCATGGTCTTCTTTTTCCCATTAAGTCAGGAAAGAGATTATTTTATTTTGTTTTTGGATGGAAGAGTAAGCTGATGTAATTTACATCACCTGGTGGTTTTAGTGAGTGTCTTGCACAGCAAAGAGAACCAACTGTAATCAATAATGTTTCACTGAGGATGTAGTATCTGTTCTCTACAATATTTATCTCAAGAAAGTTTATACAGCTTGAGAGGAATGACTTGTTAAGAAATGAAGTCTCAGTATCCCTCCTATTTAATTTTGCTGGCTCGCCAAGTCCTTCTCTCAGTCATCTTTAAAAACACTAGGAATAGTATCAGGAAAGTCCCACAGGTTAGTTATTGCAAACAGACAAAAGTCTAAAATACCAAGTGCTTGTTTTCTTCTCTGCATCTCACTGGTACCCCACAGCCACATCTGTTTTAAGTGGCACTGTATCAAACCATTTGAACACTTGGGAAGTTTCATGTTAGAAGGCTCTAAGCCACAATTTTTTTGGGGCAGAGACCTTCTCAAGGTAATGCACACTGCCTCACAAAACCAGCCCCACATCCAGCCGAAGATCAAAGCTGTAAAAAGCCTATGTAAAAATTTTTTTAAAATATTGTCCCAAAAACATGTTTAGAGGAATCTTTATAGATGGATTTTCATCTAGACATTTCCATGCTGAAAGCATTATTAATGCTACTACAAAGGAAAAATGAACCTGAAATATCAAGTCCAATCAACAGCAGAGGAACTCAACAGCTTCTTAACTAAAGATCAGACACGAAAAATGTCTAATCCAATCAGTATCAACATTATCCCAGCTCCCCATCTCTTTCAACGGATTCCTTCCCTGCTGATGTACACGGTAGGGCAGCAGCACGCAGATAATGCATTAACCACCATGCTCTCTGTCACTTCTGTTCTTCAGAGATGTCCTGATTGAAGTGCAGCTGCATTGTGCTGGCCATGAGCACCCAGCAGGGAAATCACACTGCCCCGCTTGCTACTGAGTTAGAACTTCGCTGCTCTATACACTCACGTTAACTGATTGATTATTGAAAAAGGCCAGGCTTTATCCCCCTTAAGAACAAGTAAGTATTCCACTTCCTTGGGGAAAAGACAAAAAGAGAAGGCAGAACTCTGATTCTCAAAACTATATTAACTTCTGTGCTGCTCCCCACCAGACTATTTTTTTATTCTAAATTTTGTTTTAAAAATGGTTACAGAGCCCGTTTAGAGCAATACCGGTTGGGAGAACAAACAAACAAGCAAACAAACAAGAAAAAGGCAAAAACTCTAACAAAAAACAGTGATCTGCTTCTCTACAGTAATTCTTGCCTGAAACAGTGCTGAAGAAACCTCATGTCTCTCATATAAATAAAAGAAATAAAGCAAAAGTCAGAAAAGTACTTAAATGCTCTGCTTTCACTGTCTTGTATTTATTACTTCAGGTCAGAATGTAATGGCTCATGAACAGGCAAAGTTAGTTCTGGTAACTCTGCAGCTTCCACTAAATACAGTTTCCAAGATGTCCCAAGAAAAGTTCACAGAACTCTTCAAATTTTCAACTTTCTCAGTTAGTAAACAGTAAATCTGAAAGAGGCAACCAAGACAACAATGTGTTTCTAGAAAGACAGACACACAGCATTTAGTTTCATAAAATTACTAAACTCAACACTTTAACAATTCAAAAGATACATTCATACTCTACAAAATTACAGCCAACACGGCTTTAAAGGCATGAGAATGAGAAACAAAGCTCAAAAGGCATCAAAACAGATGGCATTGACAAAACATTTGATTTGCTCTGCCATCAATAAACCATGCTAGATATTCAAGGTGATTCCACCCATACATGGTACAAGTTTATTTTGAATCCCACATGGAAGTATAATCAAAACTTCATTTCCAAGAATATGAAGACCAATCTCCTTCCAAATCATGCTGTCTTCTCAGTCCTGAACAGGCTTGATGGTCCACAGAACACTCTCATCCTTTGATGCATTTAATTCTTTACTGCACAACTCTTAACAAGGCTAACTGGAAGGCAAGTTAACAGGAGTTCCTGAGGAGAGGGATGGGGAGAACCAAAAAAAGCAGCAATAACTGACTACCATTAACCTTTAAATGAGCTAATTTCTTTCACAGGAGGAAATATCCCTTCCTTGAGAAGTTATTCCACGGTTAGAAGGTTAAGAAACTCAAAGGAATATTAAGTGTTACTGCTCTATTTTGATCAGCAATACTCTTGACAACTGCAAATTGCTTGAAAAGGGAAACACCAGTTTCTATTTTGAAAAAATAGAAGAATAAACAGTGAAAGGATGAATGCTGAATGTGGAGGATAAACTGTTTATATCCAGTCTATTACCACCCAATTGAAGTGACACTTTAATGTAGTCACAAAAAAAGTATAATTTTCAGTAAAATTAGAACATTTAATATTTTTGCATACTAGGCAACATCTGTACATAGCTGCAGTTCACAGTCTTTGGACAAAACAAAAAAAAAAAAGAACCTGAAATCCCACAAATTTTCAAATGAACTCTAAACAGATAACAGCCTGAACTATACAAAGTCACAGAATTTCTTCCTGCAGCAATTCTACAATCTTACTTGGATCGTGCAGTACTCGATCAAAACCACTTCATTCTATAAAGACATATTATCTCTGTGCAAAAACCCACCAATTTTCCTGCGGTTTTCTGCTAACTGGAAAACACACCCTTGACTTGACAATGTAGTGAGCTATTTACACAGAAGCCCATTGTACAGCCATGTGAAAACAGAGCTTCTCATCATTCTATTAACTGCAGGAAAGGAAACACTCCTGATCAGGCAGGGTAGGAATCAAACAAGGGTTCCATTTTCAGCTTTACCTTTGGTCCTTTAAATGCTCATACCTTGTCTGTGGCCAATTACTATATTTTAATTGTTTCACCTGCGTCAGGAAAGACATAACTTAAGACTGGAGGATTTGTACACTTCTGTGTAATTTATTTGGTTGACCACCATAAACAGTATCAGTTTCTGAATTCAGTCATTAATTTCCATGGTTTTATTTAATTGTGCCCATTTCGAGCCCTTGAATTTATTCAGTGCTTTAGGGGTACCCGTTAGCCCCAGTAAACTGACATGGAACAATCAACTGAAAAATGCACTATATGGTCTTTACTATTAGTTTCAGTAATAGCTTTCTAAAAACCAATTTGACAGGGCTCAACATACATATGAAGACTAAGATGATCATGAACGATAATCAACAGTGTATTTGTCATCAGTTGTTTTTTGCAAAGCTGCAACTGTTCTAAGACAAGTTGAGCAAGAGTTTAAAAAAGTTATATTTATACTACTGCTTCATACTTGTTGACATGCCTACATTTTGTCTCCTTCCCCTTAAAGCCAAAGACATGAGAATACTGAGGCACATGCATGACTTCTACCCTTGAAAGCACCAAAAGCACAGAACAAATACAAATCCTATGTATAGCATAGAAGAAAAGCCTACCTTACCAGTTCTTAAACCAGTTAACTTCTTAAACCAGTAACTAGGCTGAAGTTCATGGAAAGATTTAACTGTGATTTTAAGAAAAGCGACTGAGGATCTTGGGAACCTGGCACACAACATAAAATGATGGTCTCATTTTAATAACCATACAAGCGAAAATAGCCATCCAAAATTACAGCATGTGCACCAACTTATATTTTAAATATTATTTCAATCCTTAACAGGACAATTGCAATGGAGACCTCTGTGGTTAAGCCATCTGTACGACTGGACAGAGAGAATAGCATAATTCTTGCAGCAGTCAATGTCCCAAACCACAAAAACATTTATTACCAAAGAGCAAAAAACCCCACACACCCCTACCACAGGCATGCCAGATGGTAAAAAACAAACATCAAAACTTTTGCACCCAAGGCTGCACCATGTTATGGAAACTCTTAGGCAGGATATTGAATTAGCATGCCTCAGCTCTCTACACTTAAAAATAGCTGCTATGCAGAAACAAGACTGTGTAAGTAGGGTCAGCCATAACTTAATTGGAGAAACCACTTCTACAACACAAAGTGATCCCTCTTGTCCAGCTTTAACTCTCTGAAGCATATGGAGGCTTAGACCTTGAATGTCATAGAATCACAGAATGGTTTGGCTCGGAAGGGACCTTAAAGATATATATTTTTATTCTCCCTGCCATGGACAGGGAGACCTTTGAATAGGTCACTCAAAGCTTCATCCAGCCTGGCCTTGAATGCTGACAGGGATGGGGCACCCAGAGCTTCTCTGGGCAACCTCTTGCAGGTCTCATCACTCTCACAGTAAAGAAATTTCTGCTTAATATCCAATCTAAACCCACTCTCTTTCAGTTTGAAGCTATTCCTCTTTGTCCTGTAGGCATGTCCTTTGACATGTTCTCATAAAAAGTCTCTCTCCATCTTGCTTGTAGGCCCCTTCAGGTACAACTACGTCAACTCAAAGCCTGCTTTTCTCCATGCTGAACAAGCCCAATTCTCACTGCCTTTCCTCCATCCCTCTAATCATCTTGGTGCCCTCCTCTGGAGTCTCCAGCAGGTCAGTGTCCTTCCTGTGCTGGGAAATCATCCATCTCAAAAGGTAAGACTGAATGTTGATTTTCCTGTACTAACTGCACATACTCAACCCAAGTTTCAGCTTGCCAGGCAGAGTCCTCTGAAGAACAGGGGACTATGGTTGTCATACTCAAAACACAATATTGAAAATACAGTGAATTCCCAGTGTAACAACTAAATTACAGAATATTCTTGCTCCAACACAGAGGTAGGTGGTAGCAGTTTTCAGGCACAAGGCTAAAAAAAAAAAACAGGACTCCTTGGTTTCACTCCCACACATTTCTTCCCCCTTAGCAAAGAACTTGAGCAGGAACCTCAGCCCAAAAATTTGCAAAAATCATTCTTCCTGCTATAAACATATCCTTCCTTCTGCTATTAATTATCTCAAAGGGCTGTAGTGAAGCCACTCATGCTCAAGTAAGGCTCTTGAAGATATTCCAACAAAAGGCTCAGTGATGCACTCAGCTTTTCATTTATGAATGGCTAAGACTTCTCTCTGTGAGCTGATCCTCTCAGTGATGGCTAGTTTATAGCATTACTGGACGAGGAAAATACACTCCTCCTCCAAATTACATCCCATTCCTCTAACCCTCCTGATCAATCCATTTGATAGGAATTTTGCTTTCCAAACCATGAGGTGTTCTGGTTATCAAATAAGGAGGATTCATTTCCATTTTATCTGATTTTACCTACAATCACAGTCTGAAATTCAGGATGAGACCACTAAGAATATCATACATTTACACACATTGTGTATAGCAGGCAATTTTTGTAAACTTTCCTCTTTACCAGCCTATATTTTAAATTATTCACATGGTCACACCAGGCATACACCAGCATGCAGTAATCCAGTCCACACTAGAATCTCATATTATAAAATGTATTTGGTAAAAGTTTCGCTTATATATGCTAAGTATCTTGAGTATCAGCATAGAATCACCAGAAGACAGACAGGATCTCAGTGCTCAGATCTATTTGCTATCAGGCTATGGCAGAAGCAAGGCTGTTCATCCACCAATGTACCTACAAGAAGTGACATGGTTTTAGCCACAAATATATTTGGAAGTGGGTTGTGTAAATAAATTATGGAAGTTAAAAGGACATCTGGTTTAGCAGCAGCAAGCTGGAAAGGGCCCACAGAAAGTAAATAAAAAAGATCTAAGTGGGTTTAGAAAACATATGAAGTTTGCTCTTCTCATCAAGAAGAGGAGCTGGGAAGGCTGTGAGATAAAAATATAGTAAAACAACAGACCAATCAGCAAACACCTTCATGAGAGGCTGAAGTTCAGCTTTTCTTAGCCAGTGGAGAAAGGACACATTGAAGAAACTAGATCAGGTTAGGCTTCGTGCCTTTCATTGATGGGGAAGAGAATGCAGACACAATGCAGAGAGGAACATGCCCTGAAGATACTGGAACACACTACAGAAGCTACAAAAATGCCTGCAAAAGGTGACTTAATAGCAGTTGGATAGCCGTTCCTCAGGTATGGTTTTTATACAGTTAATTCCTGCCTCAAAAAAGGAGTTTCTTTTATGTGTCTTGAAATCAAAAACTAATTGGGAAAAAAAAAAGGCAAGAAAAAGAAAAAAAGAGCTCAGTGGACTGAAATCCCCATACTGCTTCACTCAAAATCTTGATTAAGGGAGTCTGGGATTGATTGTGTTTATGCCAGGTTTTACACAAAACAGTTTTGAACTTCCCAGTAACTCACATCACTGTTTCTGCTGCCCTTCCAAAACAGATGAATTTAGTAGCTTCATCAAATAGCAATGTTAAAATATTGTTAAATAAACTTCAAGCTACTTTTGTTTTGTTTTTTAAATAAACAAGCAGCATGTCTTTTGAAGATCTTGTTATATTTTTCACATTGCATAGGGTTCCCACACACACAATAATGACAGGGTTTTAGGAGGACGCAAGTTACTTCAGACCACTGGCTTTGTTTGGCAGCCTAGTTTTTAAATAATAATGTTAGCAGTAACAACAAAATATAGCACTGATTATATACCATTTCATCTCCACTGGCCGAAATTAGTTCATTTCCCTTTGTAAGGAGATGCCAAAGTATTTCTGTGAAGAGAATGCTCTGAAGAAGTCCAGCAAAGGTGCTTTACACAAATTATAAAATTTAGGATTTGTTCTATTCTGCTGGGTGGCAATTAAATATTTTTAAAATCTCCAACAACAGTATTCATTATTCTTCTGACCTGTTTCTAGTTATATTCCCTACTTCAAGTGAAAAAAAAATTAACATGTCAAAAGATTGGATTCAGTGCACTTGCATCTCTGCAGATCTTGGAAGCGAGCTACATGTGTTCAAGACCACCTTCATGTGGACACGTTATTTTACAGGAGGGTTTCTCAGACTTTCTCTCTTTTCCCAAGACCACCCATTAAGCACACCACACAAATGCCTCTCCTGGTGCACCAGGCAATGGTGCACCATTGCCCTTAGTAGTGCTGTAGCAAGTAGTGAAATTGGTTACATAGGACACCACATTTCATCTTCTAACACAGCTTTAGCAGCTGGAAAGGATGACAGCCAAGCCCATGTGAGCTGACAACAGTACAAGGACCACCAAGCAGGACACAGAACTGTAAAGATCCACTGAAAAACTAAACAAAACCCAAAATATCAGCTGTGATTTGCAGACACATCGACTTACTATGAGAGTCTCATCAGATGAGACTTGCAAGCACTTTAAACATTTAGAGAACATGATTCACTAGAGCATAAAGCAATTTTTATTTGGTCTGTATTGTTAGAGGAAACTTCTAAACATTATTGCAAAACTGGTTTTTGGCAATCTCTGCCTGTGCGATGCACAGCTGGTGTTCAGCCAAAGAGTTTTGAGGATTGCAACCTCATGCAATCCCGACTAGCTAATGTTAAGCAGATAAAATCTCTGCAGTCTGAACCCCCACACCTTCCTGACCTCAGGAAAGGTCTCACCCAAGCTTTTTACAGAGGTTAAAATATACATATGATTTTCCCAAAAGCAGTACACTGCTCACAATCACTTGTTTGTTCTTCTGAGGCTTCTGCTGCAATTTGCTATTCAAGAACCACAACACACATGACAACTTAAATACAAATATACCATCTATTGGGGGTTAGGGAATTGGCTTCAGACAGACACCACCAACAAGCTCTGGAAACTAGTACTTTGGAAATGGCTGCTAAACTGAACATTCTCTAATCTTACAAGTCAGCTTTTGAGTTTTGTACTGGATGGAGATTAGAACCTGCACTGAACTCCAAGGGAGCTTAAACTGACAATTTCCATTAAACTTCAATGATAATGGTCAAAGCCCCCAAAGTACACTGAAAATCCCACTCTAAATGAAGATAGTAAACCCACAAGAAAGGTGAAAACTTCCCTTCTCTAAGAACAAATAGGCAGCAGTACTTCACAGGCCTGCACTGGGAGGTTTGAGGCCAACACACACCGAAACGGAGGCATTGGAAAGCAGAGACCCATGACATTGACATGGGTGATCCACTGGCACCAGAGCCTCCAACCCTCCTCTGTGTTAAATTAAGAGCAGTGTGACACAAGGAAGGCTGTCACAGTGCCCATACACCCCCTGCTATTTCAAGATGTAACAAGCAACTTCTGTAGACCCATCACAGACTACTGCACTGAATGCTCACCTCCTCCAGCTGTACAAAGTTATGGTCTATGTGCTGCTGCCCTTGAGAGTGGAAGATGCTGTAAGCATTTACAGTTTATAACCGTGGGCCAAGAAAACTAATGGTATGGGTAACCTTTAATGACAAATTACTTGCATTGAAGGAAGAGGAGTATTGCTTGATAGTGTTTCTCATGCAAAAGCCCACAGTGCCCCTACCTCTGCCAGAAGTTCAACTCAGAAGTCTCTGACAACCACCTTCTGAGGCAAAAAACTCAGCAAGTCACTGAGAAGATATTATCATAGAAATAGAGATTCTTATCACAAGCATATTCACTTCAACAGCAGGTTCATTGCTTGGTCAGCGAGGTTTCACATTTTGATTAAGGATCCTTTACAGTACAAACCTGCATTTTCCCTAATACCATTAGTTTCACCAACAATTTCTCCAATTCCATAACAGTGTTCACCATATTCTACACAGGACTCACTACAGTTTTGTGAGAATTAATATGGTACTCTGCTTGTACCCACAAAAGTGGGAAACAGCCTGTCCATTGAGATTTCTGGTATTTTCTGATTTTAGAATAAGGAGAAGGGGCACTGAAGTAGTCTCTTACACAATACTGCTGTTGGGCTTTGCCAAAACGGGTAAGTGCAGAAGGCAGTGCTTAAAAATAGGGTTGGGGGATGTGACAGGAAAAAAATATACTTGGATGCTTCACATTCTGTGATGCAGAGTACATGGCAACAATTTTCCTGTTGTTATTCTAAATGAAATAGGCGTGGATTTCCCCCCACCCCCATGACATGCTCAACAATTTTAAAACTGCAGAGGAAACTGAAGATTTGTCCTACTTCTGCATAAATTGGTTTAGAAGAATGCAGACAAAAGGGTGACTTCCTTGAACATCTAAACATGACTTTTTCTGGGAATAACAGTTCAGGTCAATCCATGAATGGAAAAAAACCCTGCAGTTTCCCCTTTTTAGATTCTGGATGTCAATGGGAGCAAGGTTCTTTTCTGTTGTTTTTTCTTTTTCAGTATTCCTCCTTGGTTTGGCAGACAGCTGTCTGGCCAATAATAGTAGATTACACAGCGATGAGAGTTCCAAACTTTTAATGAATAAAATAGTGGTTCTATATAATTTGGAAAATTTGGCTTGCAAATTTTATCCAGGACTTGAACAAATACAGGCTTGACAAAGGTATGCTTGTTTCTGATCTGAATTGTTTCCAATTTTTAGTTCCAGCTCCAGATGTTAACTCCAAAAAACACAAATCTTTAGAAAGCTAAAAAAAAAAAAGATATTTTACTTCTATTTCCACCAAAGGTACAATATGTACTGTATTTGTAAATTGCAGAAAAAGAGACTCCGAAATAGCATTGCTGGATTCAGCTGCTGACAAATGTTCCTCATTGAAACAAAAATGCAGTCAAGTCTCAAATGTAGGTTCCACAATTTGTCATGGTTTTCTTCTAAGAGTTAAGAATATTCTCAAATGAAACCACCTTGTTAAATGGAATCTGCTACATGATACTGAGCTTTAGAGGGTGTAAAGTTAAGAGAAGCTTTTAGTGCCAAGTTGTGGACCCGACTTCTGGTTTTTGTGCAGACTATGTTCCAGTCAAATATTCAAGATATAGTTTTTGTGAGAGCTTGTTGGGAAGGAAGAAAAAAAGATAATTATGTGAAAAAGGCTAAGATAATGAAATCTGTAACCTTGTGCTTGTACTTATATCACTGGTAATACTTAATTTACCACCTCAAAGGCAGCAAACAAACAGAACAACCTGTTCCAAGCTTTGCAAATAACTCTTTGCAGAAGATGACTCTGCTTTAGGCAAGAACATTGATGTAACCAAATCAATTCCTTATGGCTCTTTTTATCTTTTTAAGGTCAGTACTTGTCATGCAAGTTATCTGGAGTGTTTGTACCAATGGAACTACAAAAAGGAAGATCTTCTGCTAGCTTAGCTGAAGAAACATAAAATAATCATCTATGTTATTTGTCTCTCCACAATGTAGAATTTAAGGTAATTTCCAGAAAACACAGTTGTCAGCTCAAATCCTCTGGAAAAAAAGAGTCTCCACATTTGGAGAAGACTTGATAATAGTCAAAAGAAAGCAGATTGCATTCTGTACCTCAGTTTATAGACTGGTAGGTTGTGTGTGCAAGAAGGGAAACATGTTTTAGAATTCAGCCCCAGAATGTCTCATTTGGTTTTTGGAAAAGGTTTTGAGTCTAGATAATTATTTACAAATAAGGACAATCTGAGAGGCAATGGAAATTTGGGGCTTTAAAAGGTAAGTTACATAGGAGCTGTTTAACATTTTGGTTTTGTTGTTTTTACAGCTAACTACTGCTCTGTATCATCTCGGGATTATTAACTGGTCACTCTCCTTGGTGTCTGTTGAATTCTGGTGTTTGCAGAATTATGTGACACGCATCTATTGATAGTGTGGCACATAATCAAGGATAAAGAACCCAAAAAGGAGACTAAAAACAGTATTAAAGAAGTGCTGGCGTGGTCCACCAAGGGAGGGTTGTAAAATTGCAAAAAAACAGAAACTGTGCAAATCAAACTGCAGCTACACTGAGTTAGGAGGGATTGTGATTTAAAGATGCCCTTTGCATTGGGCTGGGTCAGATGGGTTTTGTTCTGTGCTATGATTGAATTGACCACCCATTCTTGCCCCTCCCCAGTGGCATGTTATTCCCCATCCCCCAGTCTCTCACTACACCACAGATGTTTTGGTGTCCTGAAATCTGCCCATTTGGCTGCACACTATTGCTTTCCTTGAGTTGATTCTGTCAAAAGGATCTTGGTTTGAAAAGGCATATAAATTTTATAAAACACAATAAGGCAACTTCTTTGCCCAGCTCAGCTGCAGACAGAATACAGCAGACAGACCTGCAGAGCACCTTCTCTTGTGCTGTGGTGTCTTGTCCACACAGTGCTCAGAGGAAGGAACTTTAAGAGGTTTTGTGCTTACAAAAAATAATACATTGGTGTGCACAGGTCTGCTGTGCTCTTATGCTTTAGGCATAGCCCTGCACAAACTCCCAAACTAATGATTTTAAAATATTTTCATGTAGAGCTATGACAAATTATTAGCTATTTTTCAAGTTAATCTTATTTACCTCTTCAAATTTTCAGGTGATTCTCAATAACATCTTAGTGGCATAAGAAATTAACTGTCTGCACTGCACAGGCAAGAGAAGGCACCACAAATGTTGTTGAATACTCTCATATTACACAAACACAAGGTAGGAGAGGTACTAGAAAAGCATGGTGCACCTCAGCTTCGACAACAGGTTAACTCCAGAAAGAGTTAAGAAATAAAAATTAAAAAAAATTTATTCTTTTCTTCCCAGGTCACTTTGAGACTTAATTCTCCCTTTTCCTTCTACACGTAATCCCCCCACCTGTATAAACAGTCAAGCCTAATTATTGTTTTAGCCCAACACATATCTGCCTTTCCCAAACAAGAAAGGAAATGAATATCTAAAAAAACCTGAAATTCATTATAAAGGAGGGGAAGAAGGGGAATCAGAAGAAAGCAGATTTTGTCCCTGCAGAGAAACAGGGTTGGGGGGGGGTGGAAAAGAAAACAACAAACTTTACACAACATGAACTGTGGTCATTCATACTGTGGGGCAACCTACAAGCCAGAATTGTGATTTGCACCCTGAAAGACTCAGTGTGGAACACTGGGAAGGACTGTCACAGCTGACACTCTTGCTGTCTAGAAACACAAGGCAAAGAATGATAGGAAACCCACAGAGGACCAGGATTAAGGGTCATGCAGTCCACGGCACAACCAAGGCAAGAGCCCAGCATGCTAATCAGGACCGCAGTAGAACCATTGCCATTGTTTCTTTCCAGACAGAGTAACTTATATCTTCTCATACCTCAAGCTAGCTTGCAATTCTTTCTTTAAAAAAGGTATAAATTTTTGTATGAAGAATGGTTTAGGAATCATCTCAGCCACCCCAAATCTCCCATTCCTTCGGCAGCCTAGACAACGTGCACTGCAAATAAGAGACAGGATTTCTGAGAAACAACAACAGGATTTCTGCAGAAGGAAGGGCACAAGCCTGTTAGCATTACACAAGAAAGTAATACCATGGAGGGCAGAACAAAATGCACTCATTTATACTATAACAAAACTAACTCAAGCAATGTGTGGCCATGAGTGCTCTGATCATCCTGTTTTATGCAACATACTGCCTTTCTCCACCCTTCATTTGCACTACTTGGCTGTGCCTTCATTGCTAAAGAGAAAGATGTAAATTTTCCATTGAGATAGCTATTATAATGTAAAGGTGCCCAAAGAGAACTGGAAGTTTTACATCAAGTAAAAAGTCAGTGGCATTATTTCACTCTGCACCCAAGATTTCATAAGCTGCATGGAACTGCACTGACTCTATCAGGAATTTTACATCAAGATTGCAGTATTAGTGTAGTATTTACACCTGTTTCAGCAATGAAGACATGACCCAGGACTTTCACAGCAGGAATGTTTCTCTCTTGGTGTCTGGAAAACATCCAGGGCATTTCAGATGAATGGTATTCCAAACAACTATTTCAACCACACACAACAGTTGAGAAAAATTAACAAATACTGCAGTCCTTCAGACAGCAGACTGGGAGTCTGAGGCAGAACACACGTAACACACTCACCACTGCAATGCTCTGCCCAGCCCTGAACACTCACAGCTGGACTAAGGATCAGTGCCATTTGTCCCCTGTCTGGTGAAAGCCTTTTTGCACAGTAAGCTTAGTACAAGCAGTTTTACACCTCTTCTATTTCCAGCTGTTGCAGACTGTTTCGGAGTTAAAATGTCCTGGATCCTACCCTCCCTATTAAACATGTGCATAGCCTTTCACTTACTAAAAACACCACAAAATACAACTGTTAATACAAAAAGCTGTGCATGACCCACAGCTTAAAATCATGTTTCCAATCCAGAAATGTCAGACACCAGCACACCGTCAAGTTCCAACAGCATTTTAACTTTTTATAACCAAGATTGTGCAGCAGACTGTTAATAAACATGAAATGCATGCATTAAATGAGCACTTGCATTTAAGTAACTCCCTCCAGGTGTGAATGACAATGACTAAATACAAAACAAACATCTGCCCTCTTATAATACAATAGGGGCTTGTGAACCCAATTTAACCCACAGATTTACATGCACAGGGAAGGGATCTTTTTTCCTACATACTGAAGATGGAAGATTTGCTTAAAAATATATTATGCCCCAAATGTAAGGCTTATGTGAATTGTTTCAAAAGCAAACACAAGACACCTAAAATTTATTTGTGAAATGTAAGAAATTTGAACATCTTGTCTGCGTTCACCTAACCTTTGATGTACTGGCTGAAAGAGAAGGCTGAACAGCCAGAGAATTCTTAAAAAAGGGGAGAAACCTGCCTCTTCTAAAAACTAGATGTAAACTAGACCTCAAAAGCATTCAGTTTTTATGAAAAACTGCTTTCTCATCAAAAACACCAAAAAAGCACCTACCAACAAAACCAGCAGCAAAAAAAACACTCCAAGCCACACCAAACAAGCACTAACTCAAAGCACAGTTGACAAAAGACCTTCACTTCTATACTAAACTTAGGTAGCTCCTGTAACTAAATAATTGCTCAGAGTTAAGGCAACCATTACTTTGTCATTACAGAAAATACTGTAATATTGCAACAATAGTACCAAGCGGAAACAGGAAAGCCCTTTATCCAGCTCATCTGGTACAGAAATCAACTATGATGCAAATGAAAATTAAATTTTTTTTCCTTTAAAAGGGGGACCTAAATACATGGTACCACCTCTGCAGCAAGGAGATCCAAAACCACCAACTTACTTTATAAAAGCCACCCAGGGGCCAGTAACTACAAGTCATTAACACCCATTCACTGTTGCACATCAGGAAGCTCTGAAAAGAGAAGATGCATTATTTCCCCTATGTTATTATCAACATATGAGAAACATCAGCTTTCTTAAGTTTTACCGGGAGGAAGTTAGGGCATCTAAAACCTCTCAAGAATGTGTTCCACTGATTATAGCATTAAGTTGTTTCCTTTATAAAACCTCAGAATGCAGAGGACATTTGTATATAGATATACACACACACACATATATATACATATATATATATATGCTTAATGAGGTAATAAGACTTGACGTCAAATGACACCAAACGTTTCTAAAGGCTACTTAAGCCAAAATTTTCAAACCAAAAACTTCGGCTCATGCATTAATTGTCCAAGGACACCACAACATCAAAGGAGAAAACATCTATCTACTCCAGAGAACAGTTAATCCATATAATTAACCCTCCTTCACATCACATCACACTATGAATGCGAACACATGCTCTGTTTCTGCATTGCTCAGAAGATTCTCCAAGATGCTATTCTTGTCACTAATGAGGTGCAGCACAAACAATTAGAGACTTGCAAAAATAACACACAGAGCTTAGATTTTTTTTCATTTAAAAAAGAACCCCCAACACAGAGAACCATCACATCACAGGCTGTGCAACATGTGAATTGCATAGAAACACGTGGCATTGTCCTCCCTTCAAAGCTGAGTATGTTAGACCCATCAAATCCTTGATCTTTCAGTATTACAGTTCTATTAGACTGAAGAAAAATTTATTTAAGTCACATTTTAGCTTATGCCATTGATCAGTCTCCTCCTTTCTCCTCTCTGATGCAGGTGTTCATTAATAATATGTTTGACACAGGGGGGAGAGTGGTGACGGAAGAACAGAAGGAAGTTAAAGCAACACGATAATAATTAAAACAATGAATAAGGATAAGACATCCCACAAAACAAAAGATAATTAAGCAGGTTACTTTCAGGCCTAGTTAACTACATGGCCACACATTTTTTATGCTGTCACTAGAAGGAGCATGGAATTTAAGCAGAATGCTGCTTCAACTAAAACCACTGGACAGAACACTCCATTTGAAACACAGCCTTGTCCTAATCTACAGCAGGTGTTGCCAACAAGCTCCTTCTGGCTTAGTGTAACACCATGAGTTACAAAAAGTTCCCAGTAGGCTCTAAAATATATAAAATTGGTAAATTCACTGAATGGCATTACATTGTTGCAACTTCATTTGCATGATCTGTGCCTATATATTGTATTAGGGGAAAAAAATACACACACACAAAAAAAAACCACACACAACCATGTGCCAGGATTTTAGGAAGCAGTAAGGGAATCAGTTGTTGAGTTCTGCATCAAATAAGCCTCTGGGGGAGAGTAAAAAATAACTAAAACCTAAAGAATAAACTGCAAATAAATCAAATTCAGGCCTTTTCTGGTAGTGCAAATCTTACAGCTGTATAGAAAGATGTGCTTTGAGGCAGCCAGTAGATGAGTTTCAGAAAACCTTGTTTTTTTAACATGAACTCACAGCTGTCAGAACTAGGAAGTTTTGTGCCATTTCAGACACTGGGAAGAATTTTGAAACCATTACTGCTTTGCCAGTGCAACAGGTGGAGCTGAATTTGGAAGATCTGTAGTAGCCAGCAGAGTCTGACTATACACTTGGCACATGCTCAGCCAAACGTGGGAGAAAGCATTCTGAGCCTGCCTATCTGCTATACACTCATCTATCTGTTGGTGTTTTGGGATCATCCCAACAAAAATTTTCCTCTTAGGATTAAGTAATATTTATGACACGGCTTTGAATAAATTAGCATTCCACGTTTCAAAGTCTTTCTGAATAAAGACAATAAAACAGTCACTTCTGGCACATACACAACAGAGATCTTACAACTGACATCATACACATCAATAACTGCAAAAAAACAAATCCCAAAAAACCCCAAACAAAAAAACCCAACCAACCAAAAAAAAACTCCACACTGATTTTTCTTCCCAGTCATCTTACCTTCCCGGTGAAGGCCAAAGTTTTGGAATCGAATTTGAATAGCTTAAAAGCTAAACTTTCATTAAAAGAAATGTTGCCAAGCACACTAAGCAAACACAAGTTACTCAAATACTCACAGTAATCTGTTCCCAGTGTCCTGTTGGAGTTTAAATACGAAAATAACCCTGTGAAGTCCATTCCCTTTTATAAACAGCCAACATTAGTTCAGACTTTATAATAACAAACTGCTGCTAAAATTTCTTTTTGCAGTTTTAAGTGTGTGCGCATAATATTTAAACATCCCCCACTGTCCTTGATGGCTCTATTCATCCATACAAAACATTTCAATTTAAAAAGAAAAAAAAATTATCAAAATTAGTGCCTGGAGAAAATTGGAGGTTTATGTAGAATTTGGTGTTCTGCTTCTGCCTCACAATATAGAAGAAAAGTTACACAGGAGAAAGCACTGCATGCAGCTGTAATTCAGAGCACAGCAGCTGACAAGTTATATTTTTATCCCTGCAACCTCCTCACAATCTCCAGTTGATGCCCAAGACTTGAGAAACCATGCAAAAGCTTTTCATTAGTAATGGAACTTCGTCCCTCAAAGTGCTGTAAAGCCTTACCGACCCACTGATCAGTTCCTGCCAACACAGTGGTTTGCAACAGCAATGGCACTTGTGGATCAGCAAAGAGACACCTGAAGTCATTTTAGTTTCCAAGACTAACCAAGGTTTTATTCACAAAATTTAAATAAGCAAAAAAGAAAAGGAAAAAAAGAAAAACAACAACCCGAAAAAAAACCCCAACAATAAAAAAAAAAAACACCAAAACCAACCCACACAACAGAACACCAAACAAACCTGCTGCTACAGTTTCAAAATAAGCATGAAAGAATATGTAAAGCAGCTTCCTCACAACTAATGGTAAGGGATCTAAACACCTGGAGAATTTTACAGATACTAAAAAAACAGAACAGCAGAATTTACAAGTAACAGAACTAATTCCCACCCCACACTAGTACACACGAGTCGAGTGTGCCTGTCCTACACTGTGGCTTCCCAAGCAAATCAACGTTTTTCCTGTAGTCCATTCAAACAACTCCTCCCACTCACCTCTGCTTCACTGCCAATCAAGGGCCAAATGTGTATGAAAGACACTCCTGCCATATGACCCAAAGGGTTCTCACAGACTCTTGGAAGGCTTCCACCCTCACAATCGACCATTTGTGGACAAAAGGCTCCTAAGTGGTTATCAACAAGTGCATGGAAATGTGACATGTTATAAACAACCATGATAATGAAACAGTTCACATCAAGATGTGACCAGCAGATGCTCAGATTCAGTAACACGAGCCTGTAACTCACTCTCGGTCCCCACAGTGTGAAATGAGTTCCAAGACCAAAACTAATATAAGACCAGAATAAAATATTCCAGAACTAATCTTTGTGGGGAAACCATTCCAAAATACAAGCACCCCAGGGGAAGTAATTGTGGAATAGCTGTTAGATTTTGAATTCATATTCAACCTCAAACAAAGCAAGTTTTGTTATCCTACAAAAGCTTTATAATCTGTACAAGGAAGGAGATTCTAACAGGCCCCAAGTAAGTTCTTTAAAGTTGAGCACTTGAGTCCATCTCCTTTAGAAAGAAAACTTTCATCTATGGCCCTGCAACACTGACTGCACAGAATCCCAGGAGTCAGAAAAGCACAAGAGACAGGACCCCAGAACCTTTACCTGTATCTACCAAGTGTCTTCTACAGTGGTAGAAGCAGGCATTTTGCATATATAAGAGCACCACCGTCAAGAAGCAAAGACTGCTTGGAGGACCAAGTCAGTTGTATCAAGAACTCACAGTACTCTACATCCTCCCTCACTGCACACAGACTTCCTCAGGAAAAAAAAAAAAAAAGAAAGGAAAAAAAAAAAGAACAACCAAAAAAACCCAACCAGGCAAGTGGCCAACACTCACAAAGATCCCATAGCCATTGTTCAGAGAAAACAAGTCACTTGCATCATTCCCCACATGCAATGAGCTCTGGGCTGGCTGTATTCTACCTCTGAGGGCCAGCACCAGATGTCCTCCATCACCAGATGCCAGGAGTTCCACAACCTGGGAATCAGCAACCAGAGCTGTTTTCCATGAACTAATTACTGTCACAAGATGATGAAGGACCAGATGTGTCAAGGTGGTTAATATCCAAGGTACATGAACCCTAGACACTTTCATCTTTTGCAGGTAACAATGAAAACCTTAATTTGGACCATACAAGTTGAGAGATAACATCAACAGAGGTCACAAGCAAAGTATTTCCACATGCTCATCTTCTCTTCACTATGCCCTGGACTGAATGAAGAGCAGCAATCCTCAAACACACACTCAGTTGCAGCTTCTTCAGTTTTACCAGTTCCGTTATGGGCAGACAATGTTAGTGGAATCACATGCTAAAGGGACAGCAGGCAGCTTTTCCAAACTGCCAGAAATAGAAGGGTGGTCTGGGGCTGGCTTTTTGTTTTGTTTAGGGTTTGGTTTTTTTGCCTTTCATTAAACGATGCTGCCTCATCATCCTGCTTAGGGAAGTAACCTCACAAGTTCCCAAGAGCTCTCTTGACCACTGGGTAATAAAAATTACTCACCTACAGACATTTCAGCCTTTAGCAACCATGGTTCTTCACACAGTCAGGAGAGAGAAGGGAACCTCACAAAGGAAGCAGGTAAAAGTTTTAAAAACAATATACAAGATCCCTGCCTGGAACAGCTTTTGCATGAAGAAGAAATGCTACCAGTAAAGGAAAGTGATACAGCATGCAGAAATTGTAAAGTAAAGGCTGCAAAAGGTATGGAAAGTGGCTGTGCAAGGTCAAATACTTAGGTGCAGAACACTGATCAGGCATACAATTTTGATGAATAAAATACTCATTACCCTGCCTTTTAAGGAATACCTTACCTATCAACCCGTTAGTTTGAGGCTTCATTTCTCTCCAATGGTACTACAGTCATTAAAAGAACAATGCAATGGAGTCAAACAAAGCAGGTTTACTCCTAAATGGCTATTTAAAAACCATATGCACAGGAGAAGATGGCTCTGAGGTGCTTCTTGTGTAAAACACTCCAAGATGCACTCAGAGACCATTTCTGTATCCCTGTCACCTGTTCTCAGACAAAATGCTGAGAGTTCAGAGACTTCAGGGCATGCTTTGGTAACACCACCAAAAACAAATCCAGGTATACTGAATTCCAGCCCCATACTCAGCAACTCTGAAACTCTCCTCTTTAAAATTCTGTATTGACATCTAACATCAGGCATTCAAGTCTACATAAAAAGTATGGTTGTGGTTTTTTGGCTTATGGAGAGGTTGGGTTTGTTTTTTTTTTTTTTCAGAAACAGGACGTTATTCAATAACAGCCATTGGAATGAAAGGGGAAAAAACAGAGCAGGAGAAACTGGCTAACCAGGTGTGTAAGCATGTGAGAACATAGATACTTATTGTATACATGCTCACGCACAGATTTATGAGGAAAATCTCCCTACCACCACCCTGTCCCCCCAAAGTCTCACACCCTTCCCTGTTTAAATACTTCACTATAAACTAGCCTGGACCTTGCAAGAGATTACTTCTGCCTAGGTCAGCATTTTTCTGAACTAGGAGCAACTCTGCTCCAGGAAACCTGAATGGTCTGGTAGCTACACACAAGCTACTTCAGCTGTCTGCAACTCTTACAGAACACCAGCAGGTCATGGTTTATCCACTGCAAGTATATCCAACACTCACAATTTCGTTGGTGTCTGTGCATTTCTCTAAATTCCACCATTAGCTACAATGTTCACAGAAACTAAGTTATGAGAACCACTAAGAATTCAGTTACTCTATTCAAAAAGTCTCAAGGACTATTTCCCCACTCTTTAGAGGATGTGTGGTTCTTTCTGTTAGTCACCATACATGGCTTTGGCAATTGAAAAGTGCACGTATTTAACAGCATCATAGAAAACCTTCTCCTTCTGTGCACAGATTCCGAAGTCACAACTGACATAGAGTCAGGGGGTTTTGTAGCTCAGGATGGGATGGCTGTTGAAGATAGGCCAGATGAGATGAAAATCCAAGTTCATACAGGTTTTAGGGGCAGGGAAAGATTGCAAATGATTCAATTCCAATTTACTGAGGCTCCTCTATAATTTTGCCTGCATTAGCCATACCATACCTACTCTCACCATGTAGCTTGCCTAAGTAAGTCCAGATGTGTAACTGTTTCTGAGTATGCTCTTCCTATCACTGAACACCTGCAAACTGGAGATTTAGAATATAAGTAATAGTCTACCACATTCAGACAGTAAAAAACATGTTAAAACCCAGACAGACCAAAATTCCCCTTAACTACGTATTTCTTTTACTCTGCTTTTGAAGATGCAGATAACGCATAGATTTTTTTTAAATCATCCACAGCTGGGCAGACTTTCTAAGTGGAAAATGCCACCCATGTGCATTTTCATCCTCTCAGCTCTCACTTGGGAACACTAATAACTCAGCAGTTTAATTTGCTTTTATATCTTTTGGGATAGACATATCCAGGTAAGCCAGCAATACAGATTTCAGAAGTTAAAACATTTTCCCTTCGATAAAAAAACCCATAGATGCTCAAACACCTCATACTTCAAGCTGCTGAATTTCAAGCAGGGGAAGCAATCAGGGAAAAAATCTAAAGCAAAATTATTCATATCATTTATATTATATTTTATGTCAAAATTCATTCCTATATGGCAGGCAACTCTATTCTGAGCTTTTTCTAAAACCAGAAAGTTTTCAACAACTGAAAACAAAGCAAAAGGTGACAGAGAAAATAGGAAACTTGGTGGCCATGAGTAAACTTCCTTAAAGGGAACAGAATACATAAGTGACACTTTACTTAAAATAACTAGTTACACAAAGCCTCCAAAGCTCTTGGAACAATATGCACAATGTAAATAGGGACCAATATACATCTCACATTCGGTAATTTATGATTCAGTGGCCAAAGATGACACCTTCTATAAAACAAAAGGTTTTAGGTTTTAAGTTCTGCTGCTTTGAGAAGTTCAAGAAACAGTATACTGACTTTAGTACTAGCTTCAAGAGCTAAGAAAGAATACCAGGTATGCTGTATAGACATTCCCTAGTTATACTACAGAGAATAAATTTCATAACCTCCCATTCCTTTTCTTCCTTAAATCATTCACTGTCATTAGCAGAGACAGCTTGTTATCCAAGAGTCAACCTCTCACTTTTTCTCTTCCTCTGATATGAAATATAAAACAGATAGCTCTTCAGAATATATTTTCCTGGCATCAGCAAGACACTGGTCTAAATGACTGAGCCTGTGATGGGTTGGTGTGGCAATGTTTTGCTAACTGAAGGAGCTACAGGTGTGGTTTCTGTGAGAAGCTGCTGAAGTTTGCCCCATGTCCCACAGAGCCAATGCCAGGCAGGTCCAGCATGGACCCACTGCTTGCCAAGGCCGGGCCCATGGGTGATGGTGGGAGTGTCCCAGGGGGAAATTAACAAGGAAAAAAACGTTATTTTGGAGATAACAACCTGTGGTGAACTGACTGCAGCCCCCTTTCCTTGTTCGCCTGCACTGCTGGCAGGGAGGAAGGAGAAAATCAGGATTAAAATTCAGCCAGGGAAGAAAGGAGGGGTAAGGGATAGGTATTTTTAAGATTTTGTTTTACTTCTCATTATCCTACTCTGATTTCACTGGTAATAAATTCAACTAATTTCCCCAACCTGAGCTTGTTTTGCCCCAAAAGTAATTGGTGAGTGATCTCTGTCTGTCTTTACCTTGACCCATGAGCCTTTCTTTAAACTTTCTCTACCCTGTCCAGTGGAAAAGGGGAGTGATAGAGGAGCTTTGCTGAGCACCTGGCATCCAGCCAAGGTCAAACCACTGCAGAACTAAAAACAGTACTGTGAAGACAAATAAATACACAGCAGAAATATTTCCAAATGCCACAGCTTTGTGATTGCCTTCTAAAGCAATCATTTTTTGCCCTAAAAAGCTTATTTTTGTATCTGCAGAAAGTCTTGTAGAAACTGTCCCTTATTAGTTATTTGAAAATAACCCTTGAACAATAATAATTACAGTAAAGACATAAAGCCTTTCACATTGCCTTGAGTATTGGGTATGTTGCACTTCTAGAACTAAAACTAGAGAAATCAGCTTAGAATACTTTCTAAAATTTGATACACTGGGATTTCAACACTAAACAGCCTCTTCAGACAAAGTCTGGTTACACAGGAACGTGCCACAGCTTTCACAACACTCTAGAAATGATGGGCTGAAGGAAAACAACATGACCAAGTGCCCAAGCACCCCACTGGGTGCAAGGAAGAGCAAAACCTCACAACAATCAGGCAGCTGGCAGACCACTGTCACAAAGAATACCCTTCAGTCTTACCTGAAGGAACAGATTTAAAGGATGTGTTACTTAGAAAGTCTGAGAAACAAGAAAAAAAATCCTAATGAAAAAGAAATCCAGATTCAGGTGGCATAAGCCAGAAAGCCCCCAGAGATGTGTCATGGTGGGAGCCCTAGGAAATCTTTACCTACCCCATGCACAACACAGCTGTTTGCTTCAGGAGCACATATTAAGTACAAACAAGGTACTTCTGATCACCACCATCACAGAAAGTCCACTAAAAAGGCATTTCATCTCTTACAGCAAGGCCAAAAGGAAACAACTTGATCTTCTTGATAGCCATACTCTACAGCGTGATGTTGTGTGATAACAAAAAAAACCAAAAACCATCAAAACCAAATCACACCATTTAATTACATTTCTTGTGTTCTAAAGATTTTTTTTCACCTTCTTAAGCCTGGCTAGTACAAGTGCAGTCTGGAAGAACAAAAAATAATACGTTTGTGCAAAATTAATGAAAAATAGTACAAGGACTGGAAAAAGCATCCATGAAACTGGAATCACAATTTCCACAGAAGGCATGCTGAAGTTATTGACAAGGATTTAAGTGTATTATTGCTGTTAGGCATCATCTGTGCCTAATTCAAGCCCTGGAGTATATGGCTTAAGCCATAAATACATACAGAATTCCATAGAAGTTCTCAAATGATGTATCAACAACTGATAGATTACAGCAGCACTGTAAACTTTCATCATCTGAGGCTTCTCAGATTTTCTACTCCTTTTCCTTTTGATTTAGTTAAAATCAGCTCTGAATGGCAGAAAAGAACATCTGCAAAGTCACATTATAGTAACAGTATTTGATTCCCAAACCCAAAGCCAAGAAGTTCACTAAGCAGGTTCATCCAATCCACTGCTACTCCTCATCTGCCCAGAGGTGAGGAAACACAAAGCAGACAACACTCGCTCACACTCTCTGGCCTTGCTTTATTCTTAAAAATGCCACAGAAAGAAGGGGTCAAGCTTCTGTCTCTACTGACTGCCCCCTCCTACCTCCAGTCAAATTCTTGAAGGCTGAGGATCAAGAATCCTCCAGGGCTAATTTATCATCTAAGCAATCATGTGTAACAAGTAATGTCCAAAAACTTGTATTTAAAAATGTATAATGCATCAACATTAATGCAACAACATGGTGAAATAAACTAAATATACAGTTTAAAGAAAGGGAAAGAAAGAACCTCTGGAATCACCATCACAAAATGTTATCAAATTCTGGGCCACATGAAGAGATGTTAAGATAAGTAACTCAATCATTTGTCTCCCTCTCAGACAAAACTCAGGCAAACAGGTGTCGTGTAAGGACAGAACTACCAAATTAAAAGCATTACACTTTCACAGAACACCATGCCTTTTAACAAGAATTAATGAGAAAAAAATGAAAATCAAGACCTTTGAGCAACCAAATGAAAACCACAAATACAATTTCCACCTTTCCACAGCAGAGGGGAGAGTTACACCCTAACACACTTGCAACTTCATTTCTCCACTTGCATCATGTTTCACCATAGGTCAGGAACACCACACTTGATTTATTGAACAATTACCTGGTTTACATCTATAGTCTCAACAGGATGACCAGAGTTCAAAAATTCTGCCTGTCGCAATGACAACTTTGGTTACTGTTTAAAGTAAGTGAACTTTAACTGGGGAAGCTGAATTTCCTTATGTCTAATGTATAGACAATAGATGCCATCATTACAGAACATTCAGAATTAGCTAAAAATACATACAGCATTTCAGAAAGTAGAAGTGCCAGATAGAATTCAATAATTATATTATTAACCAGGCATATTTTTATAAACACATGCCAACATTTGAGCTTTTCAGACCACTAACAGTCTCACCAAGAAATTACTACTGCATCTGCTGTCAGTGCTGTTTATTGCAACAGCAAAAAGCCTTCATACTGTGAAATGAAGACAATTCTGTAGCTGATTTACAGTCAAGAAATCTGTTTTCCCAGTAGGCTGTTTCCATTAAGTTAATCTAACACACCACAAATTATTTATTGGTTGGAAAGGAGTTTCAACTGCTTTAACACTTATCATCCTCAGCAAACACACCCATTTAAATCAAGCATGTGTCAATTTATTGGCATCCTTGCAAAAGTCGCCCATGGATTTAACATCAATATAAAATGACACTTTACATCTGTCTGTGCTGGCAGGCAAAGCGTGAGTCAAGCAAGAATAAAGGAAAGAACAGCCAAATTAAAAATCTTGTTTATTACATAGATCCTCAACACCTTTACCAGCCCAACACCCATTCCTTATACTCTCTGGAGCTTCTCAGTAGAACTGTGTGGCTTCACAGATATTTTCAATCTTTAGTAAACAGAAACCACAAAGATGAGACACTGCTAAGTCCCACATTCCAATTTTTCTGAGACAGAAGAAACCAGAAGAATTGTTGGCCCATAAGCTCCTAACAAACAACTGTACTGAACAATTCTTTGTGGGACATAGTTCCCATTTTCTTTCCTGCTCTCACCACAACTGTTTCATCACACAAAATCTCAAGAACTGCTAAAAATATCCTTTGACTCTATCATAAACTTTTCCATAGCCTAACTTAAAGGCAGTAGGACCCTCCAGAACTACGTTTTCCAGTTTAGAAGCCCCAGATGTGAGCTATCAGTAGATGGCACATCTTTGCCTTCTTCAGAAAGACCTCAGTGTCCAAATAGCACATGGGTTTGGCTAGCCAGCATCCCTAGCCATCATCTTCATTATTTGCTCCTGTCCTAAATGAACTTGCAGTGTTGTTAGACATGTCCTGTCAGAAAGAATAGGAAAAAAAACAAAAAACAAAAAACAAAAAACAAAACAAAACAATCCACATGCCTCAAAAATCTAAGGAAAATGCTGTTTTCCACTGTGCACAGTAGAGCTGTATTGTTGCTGGCCTGCACCACAAATTTGGGGATATAACTGCTCCACTGTCATTCCTCCCCTGAAGCTCAGGTTGGTACCTTTCGAGTTCTCCACAGCGGTCCTGAGCAGAAAATAATATCCATTTCTTTCAAGTGTCCTCAGTGCTGTGGGGTTTTTTTCAGACACATCAACTCCCAAGAGAAATTTTGAACTTAGAAAAGCCAAACATTTTGAATGTTTAGTAGCCCTTGGGTAAAACACATAAGGAAAAAAATGAGAGGATTTCTTAGAAGGTATTGTAGGTAACTTTATTTCTCTTCATTCTAAGAAGGAATTAAAACCATCAGTCTCAAGATGGCAGGCTGCTTTCATACAATATAGTAAATTCACAAGAAATACTGATCTAACATGAAACTAAACGTTGTCATTATAGCTGTTTCTGAGCACCACCAACTGAAATTCACGAAGTGAAATTTATTTCTGTTTTGGCAAAAAGAGAGACAATTGCTTTGAAATGTACATTGCTGGTTAATTTTTAACTAGAAGCAGAGTTATAGTAGACACTCATATATAGTAAGTCAGGTGTGTCTATATTCCAGGAAAGGTTTTGTAACCTTTATTTCTTGTTACGCTGCCAAACCTTACCTTAACACTAAAGGGTAACAAGTTCCCAGAAACAATCTCTGTTTGCTAAAAAGTTACTTTGGCTTGCCTTATTCAAGAAACATGCAGGACTGAGAAAATTTACAGCTGGGACAAAACCCATAGCTTATTTTACTAACTACATTATAAACAACTAAAAAAAAAATCTTAAGCTAAACCAGCAAGAGCAAGGGTGGCACTTATGCTGGGATATCGATGAAATACATTCACATTCTTCTAAGTACTGACTCTGTGTGTCATGCTGATCGACTTATTTCAGATAGCTATAGTATGAGTGATTTTAAAGCATCTCTGTGTGCTTTAAAATAAATTTAAATAATTTCATTTAAAATTAAACAGTAACAAATTAGTTCACATACCATACCTAAAGACACTTAAACCCATTTACCTTTCCCTGGAGAGAGAAGATTCAGTTCTTTGAAAGTACCAACTTAAACTTCAGAGTCAATCTGAACCTCCATTATTTCCTCACTATTTCAAGAGGATTTATGACCATAATTTGTGACAGACCCTCACATCATGCTAGTAGTAGTTACTAAGAAAATAGCCCCCTAAATCAATGACAGACTGACTGAAATGGTGCCGAAATGCACTTGAGGACTCCTACACAGCACATTTCCCTGCCATAAAATTAGTAAGTGATTTTTTCCTGCTACGTTCTACATTTAAGCACAGCGACAGGTTTCACTAGCTATAGGTTATCTCAGGAAAACAGTATGGATTAAAAGTCATTTTAGGACTGTGCTCAAATGCATTTTTTATTTCGTGCTGTATCCCTAGTTTGAAGGATTTGTAACCATCACACTTCCCTGTGTCACACCTCTCTCTTCACCTTTCGGTATCCTGCGTTCCTTGATACAAGGCAAATAGTTGTTACATTAAAGAAAACTAAGATACAATCTCTCGATTTTGGGAAACATTCAAGTGCATGACAAGACACAGTTAAGCAAGAATTTGCGAGTTCAAGTAAAAATAATTGTTGCTCGACATAGCTCTTAAGCAAGAATTTTCTCAATTTACTTGAACATTTTAAGACACCCCCCCAAATGAAATACCCACTGTGCAATAATAAGAACCCAGAACTTACAGTATTTTCACAAAAATGAAAAAGCATTAAATACTTTGCATGAGCAAGAAATTTCCCCCTTCAAGGAAGAACCAAATGCAATGATCATTTTCTCTTTTCACAGGGAAATGGGTTAAGTACAAGCCATATCTGAAACGGGTTTATCATTATTTCAAGCCACATAAATAAAACCACTCCTGACACCACCACATACAGAGCAAGAACTTAGCTCTACAGTAAAATTATTTCACAGCCAAAATATTCAAGATCTATTATAACATGCCAAACTTCAGTGAAACTTCAGTGCTGCAGAAGCTCCAGCAGATCCCAAATAGTGCATTTACATATTTGTAAGATAAGCACATCAAAATACTTTTAATAGCTAAAAGTCAGGCATCTCCTTACAAAGTAAGGATTCTCAGAAAGGGAATTAAATCCACAGAGCCTCTCACAGTACATCCATGCTCCTTCTAAAAGGGCAGATGAACTGTCCTTAAAAGCACTGTCCAGTTCAACACCACAAAACCTTCCTAAAAAGTAGGCAGAACAAAGGCAATGTCATTGAGATCTATAACTAAGATTCCTTAACTAATTATTAAAAAGCGTACACCTGTAGCTGAGTTCTTCCATGCATGTTAAGGAAGGTGACTGTTCATACCAAACACACACTATATTAAATGAATCACTGTCTCTCAAATGAGGTAAAAGAAAACCAAACTCCAAGTTAGAACTTACTCCTTAGTTTTATCATGAACTCTTATTTTCGTAGGAATTCCAAATGCAAAGTTATCCCTTTTCCAAAATATCCCTTTCTATTAGAGCATGTTAAGTAAGAAAACCCTTTAAGGAGCCTTCATAGAAGAATCTTAGAAGTCGATTTCCACCCTTCAGCCCCCCAAAAGCTACACTAGCTTCATTCAGTCAAGCAGGAATGTGAACATCTTTACACAAACATAATTGTTCAGAAAGGAACAAACGACATTTCAGGTTTTCAGAAACATTTTTAAAATATTGTGGCAGTGCTTATGGAGAACGTGGAATCTGTGATATGAAGGGTATCTTTCTGATATAATCCAGACAGAATAAGCAATACATAATACACACCCACACAGAGCTCAAACGAAAAATATAGAATGATGATGCCAGCAGAAAACGGTCGGTTCTCTTGCTCTAAATGACAGTTCTAATAATTACAGGAGGTTTGAAAAGGTGGGTGGCCTAATAAAAAGAGGCCCTGAGGTGATGTTCTGACAGCCTTGGCCACACTGTCGACTTTTCTAAACTACCTAGGAAATCGCAACAATCAGGCTTCGGCTTGCTCAAGCACCGGGGTGATGTATTCAGGCAGAACACATGCAGCAGCAAAAACACAGAACTCTTGCACATGCAACCCGAACTCCTCGTCTTGGGCGAGACAAAGTCGGGAGAGAAGCCGCACGCAGGAGAAACGCAGGAGGAGCGGACACCGGCCCGCTCCCCACGGATGCTGCAAGCACAGCACCGCCTCCGTTTATTTGTGATTTAAAATGATTAGCACACTCATTTAAAAACGGGACGGCCA
>VXBQ01000484.1:63996-114863 GCA_013400175.1 Phainopepla nitens | reverse complement strand
TCACCAGAGCTGGACACGCACTGCAGCGGGGCCTCACCAGAGCTGGACACGCACTGCAGCGGGGCCTCACCAGAGCTGGACACGCACTGCAGCGGGGCCTCACCAGAGCTGGACACGCACTGCAGCTGGGCCTCACCAGAGCTGGACACGCACTGCAGCTGGGCCTCACCAGAGCTGGACACGCGCTGCAGCGGGGCCTCACCGGAGCGGAGCGGAGGGACAGAATCCCCTCCCTCGCCCTGCTTTGGACGCAGCCCAGGGCACGTTTGGCTTTCTGGGCTGCGAGTGCACACCGCCTATCCTGAGTCTGCTGTGTGCAAATCAGAGGGCCAGAACCCTGCTCGTAGGGCCGAGCGAAGCGTGACGCGTTCCGGGGCACCTGCAGATGGCGGCCTCGGGAACCGCGGCCTCGGGAACCGCGGCCTCGGGAACCGCGGCCTCGGGAACCGCGGCCTCGGGAACCGCGGCCTCGGGAACCGCGGCCTCGGGAACCGCGGCCTCCGGCCTCGGGAACCGCGGCCTCGCGGAGCGCACTGGCACCCGCGATTCCATAGCGACTGCTTGGGACGCTTTCCGTTGTAGAACACAGGCGGAGTTTGCATCATTAATTTGCTTTTCACGGTTTGTTTTTTTTTTTCTTTCTTTTTTTTTTTAAATAAGTAGTTTTCCCTCTCTCATCCCTGTTGGACAAAGCACATTGAACCAAATCAGAGCTGTGTCAGCAGCTCGAGGGAACTCATGGTAATGGGCGGTATCCAGCTATAATAAGGATTGCTGCTACTCCTGGAAGAGTCATAATTCAAGGTAAGTTAGGAACCTTGTGATGAAAAGGTGATCACGTCCTTTTCATCACACCTAGTGATGAAAAACCTTAGCTCCTATTGGTCTGTCAACACTATTTAAAGAATGTTCATTTTCCTTTACAGACAGTCCAGGATTAATTATAAAATTAACAAACTTTTGTTCATACAGAACTACAAAATCTGTTCTCACTTCAGAGTTAATTTGAGTTTCAAACTTCCATGTGCCAGCAGGTGGCTGTTGAATTTCTGTCGTAAACAGCACGGGGGAACTGAATAGATTGAATTGTATGCACAGTGATAAGCAAACACAACAACACTATTTCTCTACCCTCTAAGCATTAATTCTTACAAATTGGTTTTGGGACTGGATTTTCAGCATCTGTTCAGTTTCAAATAGTTTTCACCTTAAAAAATCTATAGCATTCAGAAGAGAAGCTTAAAGTCATGATCAGGGCTATCATCCTGCTGGGGGACTTCAACAAATGGCATCTGCTGGAAAAGTAGCAGAGCAAGCTGTGGGTGTTCCAGGAAACTCTTGGAATGCATTTAGGGTAAATTCTTAAGCCAGGCAAGCCAGGTAATAAACATCCCTGCCAAAGGAGATGCAATACCAGACCTGTTATTCACCAGCACAAGTGAACAAGTCGATAACATCAAGACTGGAGTCAGCCTGGGCTGCAGTGTTCCTGCATTGATGGAGTTCATAGTCCTGAGGAACATGGATCAGGCAGCATTAGGTCAGGCTACTGAATTTTAGGAAAGCAAAATTCCTAAGTTTTGCTTCCTCAGTTCAATTCAGTAAGGCCCCCTGGAAACTGCCTTTGGGGAAAAGAGAGCAGAGCAGAGCTGGCAGATCTTTAAGGATGCTTTCCACAGAGCACAAGAACTCTCGATCCCCTCACATGAGAAATCAGGAAAGGATGGCAAGACACCACTGTGGATGAGTCAAGACCTGGTGGTCAAAGTAAAAGTGCAAGAAGGAAATGCACAGTCAGTGGAAACAGGGAGAGGTATCCTGGGAAGAATATAGGGATATTGCTTGTATGTGTAGAGATGGGGTCAGGAAGGCCAAGGTGTGGCTGGAGCTGAACTTGGCAAGGGACACAAAGAATGCTAAGAAGGGCTTCTATAGGTATATCTGCCAGAATAGAATGTCAAAAAATTGTACAACTTCTGATGAACATGACCAGCAAACTGGAAACAATAAGACGAAGTGCTCCATTTTTTGTCTCATTACTCTTCCCACACTTCTTGAGTGGCGCAAAGCAGGGACTGAGGGAGCAAAGTCCCTCCCACTGTAAGAGAAGATCAGGTTTGAGAACACCTGAAGAACCAGCTGAAATGCATCTAAGTCTATGGGATCTGCCAAGATGTGTCCCAAAGTCCCAAGGGATTTGGCTGATGTGGTTGTCAAGCCACTCCCCATGGTATTTGAAAAGTCGTGGCAGTCAGGTGAAGTCCCAGGCGAAAAAGGGAAACAGTGTACCCATCTTTAAAAAGGGTAAAAAGGGAGATCTTGTGAACTACTGACCTGTCAGCCTCACCTCTGTGCCTGACAAGATGATGGAACAGATCCTCCTAGGGCTCAGAGCAACCTGATGTAGATTAAGATGCCCATGCTCAACGCAGGGGCATTGGACTTTATGATCTTTAAAAGGTCTCTTTCAACCCAAAGAATTCTGTGATCAGATAGTGGACATATTCTGGACCTTAAAGTTTTCCTCCACCCATCTTCATCTGATAATAAAATTACACGTCAAAAATGCAATATTTGCATAACACAAGTACGTATTAGACAGCATTTTTGACAGGATAACACAGCAGGCACACACAGGCACAGGAACATGAAGCTGAAACGCCATTCAGGCGATCAGAACTTACGCACAAGAATTTATGTAAGGCTCACAGTTGTACTAATGAAGTATCAGCATGGCCTCAATCCAATTAAAATAAAGAACACATGATGTTCTGCTTAGGAAACAGAAGGATTAAAGTTTCATTACTTTTTGGATTTCTATGAGATGAAAACAATTGTTTCAGCCAATGCAGCAGAACACTCTGCTGGCAAGGAGGATGTGACTGAGTTAATGTCTTCATCCTCTTCACTCAAGAGCAAAATGGGGTCTTTACAAACAATTTATATCAGCTCTACGTTCAGTTTACTGACTTGACTTCAGAAACAGGCTAGCCTTGAAGTTAACTTTGCTATACTGATTTTCACAACCCTCCACCACACACACATCCACAATTTCTGAGTTTTCTTTGCTGCTCTCTTCCCTGAGGGATTTTTTAAAACAAGCATTTTAACTCCTCAGTGTGGCTGGTAAATTGGAATAAGATCTGACGGAGAGGGCAGAGATGGTTGGGGTAAATTCAGGCCATAAGAAAACAATTTCGAAACCAAATTATGAAACTTTAGCCAAACTGAAACATGACAGTGGTTACCTGTAGTAATCAGGGGAAGCAAGGAATGAGCTGAGACAAGAGCACAGGCTGCTCCACAGGTTGTTCAGCCATATGCAAGAAAAAATACTGTAGATGCAAAATCTCTGAAATCACTCAGAGGAGTATTTGATGCTGACAGTAGTGAAATGCAGTGAAACAGAAAAGCAAGGAAGGAAATTGGTAGAGGGGGAGCAAACTATAAAGTCTCAGAGTCTTAGGAGAATAAAAAGTGGGAAGAGCAAAATAAGTTGTTGAACATGGAATTAAATTAAAAGAATTCAGCTCCTGCGAGGAAAAAAGTTCATAGGAGCCTCCAGTCCTGAAACAAAGCACACCTAACTCAAAAACTGTCCTAATGCAGAAATGGCACGAACAAAGAGACTAAATGGTTCTTCAGCAACCTTCTCCACATAGAGGAAGCATGTAGACTCTGGAAAAAGAGATAAAAACTACAATCAATGATGGTACAGATGTATGGAGATGAAAATCAGGGAAACCATGGCAGAAAGTAACATACAACTAACAGAGAAAAAAAAAACATGGTAAAGCCTGCACTTGTACAATGTTAGTAAAAGGAAAACAAGTGATGAGCAGATCTATTAAGAGGCATTGGAAGCTCTTATTAAACTAAGCAAGGAAGTGTTGAATGGATTTTTTTGCTTCAGTGTCTACTAAAAAACCACTACAGATCAGACAGTCAACAAAATTAATACCAGTAATATCAGTAATATCAGTAATATTTAACCTCAGCTTATAATTCATAAAGAACAAGACAGATGAGCTATGTAGTTTTTAGTCATATGAAATTAATCCAGAGAAATTTAGAAGAACCCTCAGAACCATCAGAAGTGGTGTCTGACGGCTTGTGCAGGATCAGGATGCTTCCAGAAGAGTTGTAAAGACGATGACCATCTTAGAAAAGGGGAAAAGGAGGAGTCAGAATTATGGGTTGCTTCATTAAACTTCAACTCTGAGAGAAAACAAAACTAACAAACCATGTAGGAGCATCTCCCCAGTATTTGGGAGGTAGTTAAAATCCCACCCACATCTGTCACAAACAGATCCAATGAGGTGTGTTTCTTTCTATGACAAAGACCTTGTAGACCAGGCAAGCACAAAAAACCACATATACTGACTCTGCTGAGGGCTTTAATAGTATTTCATGTGACCTTGGCAAAAACAAACTAGGAAAAATGTGGTCTGGATGAAAACATTACAGAGTACCTGGGGTATTTATTGTATAAAGGGCATCAGTAGCTGCAATGTTCATCAGCACTGGCAGCCTAAAGGAAGGAGGACTGAGAGGAGAGGTGAGAACAGTATTAGCTGCTGTAAAGAGGAAAATAATAACTTACCCTCCTGTGCCCTTGGTAAATAGCTCAAGTACAGACATCAAATCAAGCAAGATGGGGGCCTGGGGTTTATATGAGGAATTTTATATGAGGAACATTACAATGTTACACATTCCAATCCTTTCTATTTTCTCCCCATTTGCCATGTGAGCCTCGGAAAAACTCAACAGATGTCAACATTAGTTGTCATGAAATAGCCCAGTCAAGGCATAGTTTTTTGGTGATTTTAATCCTGCTTGTGCATAAACCCTCTCCATTCAGGCAAAGCAGAAGCCACAGGTCAGAGAGGCTGGAGACTTCTATTCTGGTTGTATTCTCAGTTCAGCACCTGATCTGCTGAATAACTTTTATGTGTGCTTTGTTTTTCCCATCTGTAAAAGGCTGGGAATTAATCTTGCTGCAATCTCTGAAATGCACTCAATTCTACCAGTAAAGCACACATAATAGCTACACACAGGTTCCATCAGTTCCTCACATGAAAATCAGCCTGTCTTTACCTTTTATGCGCTAGAGGAATTTCATGATGCACTGCCAGCTCATAGGAATGGGCACAGTGGGCAATACTGGTTTGCTCTGTACAGTCTATGCCACAAGACAAGCTATGCTGACATCTGCTGCTATTGTGACAAGACACCATAACTCAGGAAGCGCCCAAAACCAAATGGCAATAAAGAGAAAACACAACAGGAAATAAGACTCTTAGCAATTGGGCAATAACAAGTTGAAATGGAAAGTTTAAAGTGGCTACTTGCAAAAAAAGACCTTGCACTTTATCTGCCAAGACTAAAAAAATAAAAAATCAACCTCAAGCAGGCATGCCAGGGGAAAAAAGCATCTGTAAAGGGGCAAGAGCTTTGGGTCTGAAATCATTAGTAGGTGTAGGCTGTAACAGGTTATTAAGCAGTTTGGCATTGAGAAAAGCCAAATGTTTGCTTCCAGACCTCTAAAAACTGCAGGCTGAAATATGACCATGTGTCTACTTACTATAAAATATGAGGACTCCTGGGATTTGAACTAAAAGGTATGCCTCAGTCTGTGAATAACTTGAAATGAAAAGAAGGCAAGTGATGGGCCAATCTGTGGCAGTTAACTTAAGCAAGAAGCTGTGAAAAGAACTCGGTGTAGTGCTGCTTGGTCAAAGGGGGAAAACACGGAGGCAAGCGTGGGGAAATCTGCCTGTGCCTCCTCTCTGAAGTGCCTGTATTTGGAACATGAAGGTTTTGTTCCCAGAGGACTAGAGAGGCAAAAACGAGAAGCCACATCCTGTGGCATTTCAGCTGACTGGGAAGCAGAATCCAGACCTACTCTTCTTTGCAAATATTGCAGACTAGAGAGCCAAAAGAGATCTAGAGAAGCAACATCCAGGCTCAATTGAGCAGTGCTTTATCACCACCTTCTCCTCTGCCACTGTGGCTGGCACATTCTCTGCACTGTTTGCAAGAGCAAGGACACAAAGCCTATCGCTTACCTTGTGCTCCAGCCCAATGTGAAAAGTAGAATACTTGTTCCCATTTCTCACCTTTATTTTTAACCCTTGTAAGTGATTAATAATGGTGAATTGGGACCTAGCGGGGGAGAAAAAAGAGAAAGGTTGAAAGAGGAGGGATGGAGGAAGAGAGAGAAGAAAGAAAGAGGTCACCTGAGCAGCCTTTTTTGTTATGGCAGAAACTAAAAAAGCTAAAGTTCTTGGAACTCAAATTTCTGAGAAATCTGTGATGTCACAGCGGCAGTCTGTGCTCATCAGCCTTTGCTAAAATATTTACTTCGGCTCCATGGCTCCCCTGACCCAGGCTCTTGGCATGGTGACAGCACCATAAGGATCCAACACCAGACCCCTGGAAGGAGAGGTGGTCATCAGGCTGGTTTTCTGGCACTGCCCTGGCTTATCCATTGGCTACCCTGCTCCCCATTATCACACCAGCATGTCCACAGCGAGTAGAATAGCTTTTGGCTCTGACCTTATTTCCCTGCTGTCTGCACTAGGATCTCTCCTTTATTTGCTCTGTAACAATAAGAAACTATCCAAAAGGATTTTGGCAGAAATTAGAAATCGTGGGCACAGTCCACTCTGGCAGAGGTGGGAGCAAACAGCTTTGTGTTCGAAGACACTCATCAATAACATGATCTCCCTGTGTGTTGGGATATTATCACTGCTAAGAGTCACTTCAAGATATGGCAAAAGTCATTCACCCCTTCTGTCTAAACAGGAGGACAATTAGGAAAAGTGAAACATCATGATATCTTATACAAACAACCCTAGGAACATCATGGCCCTCTTAAGTGGCCCTAAGTGCTCAGAAACAGAACTGTATGTTCAATTGACAAGGCAGGGCTCTACCTGTGCTTGTCTGCTACCCATAATTTTCTTTTTCCTCCTGAAATATTTTAAAACTCTTTGTCAGTTTGTCTTGACAGAAGAAATGAGGGCTCAAAATTACTAAATTTGCACAAGTTCATGGAAATAGGTGCCTAGTATTCCCATAAAGAGGAAGGAAGAGGCAGGACCTAAACTCTTCTTAGATACCAGAGAATCTCTACCAGTCAAGACCCTTTACTGGACTCTCATGTCTAGGTAACTTTTCAAATCAGATCTTCTCTTCTATTAGGCACTGAAGGCTCCAGCTGATCCATAGGGGAGCAGATTCATTCTGACACCTGCCCAGGCAGCTACAAGCTACAAGCTGAATCTCTCACAAACCACTAGCCAAGAGCTGAACAACCTATGTTCAGAAGTGCTTCAGCATTCACTTTTTGAGAACAGGTATTTAAATTAGACTGGCAGTCAGAGAAGCATCAAAATAAAGGGCTGAATATCTTAAACATCTGAGTGCATTAAGTATGGACAGATTGGTCCTGGGGTCACACTTGAGAAGTGTGAGCCCAGTGGCTTTGCATTTGTAACATCAGGATAGCTGACCCCACTCCACTGACTCAGGCACAGGGAAGTGTCCCCTTTTCCCTGGGGAAACCTCCTTCCAGCAGCCTAAGTAGCCAGGCCTGCTGAGGTGAGGATGGCTCACATCTGGGTCACTACTGAAATCCAGTGAGGCAGCTGCACAGAAGCTCATCCAAGAGGTCCCATCCAGGGGGAAATGCAGCACAGCACAGTTTTTAGAGAATGTTTCAGTGTCAGTCCTGCTGGCCGGCTTTCTTCTGACACTAATACAGTGCACTGAGAGTTTTCCTCAAAAGTGAGACCAGAACATCCTGTGACTGCAGTACTGTCATTTCTGGTGCCCCAGACCCTCCCTTTGCCAAACTCATCACTGGTATTACTGGTACAGGACCAAACCTTCTCAGTACTCTGGGGGGGAAGAAAAGGATGAAGGCATGTCTTTCTTCTGTTTTCAATGCACATTGCATTCAGTTTACAGGAACAGATCCTGCAGAAAAAGAAGCTGATGCTCCATGTGGAGGAGCAGGGAATGAGTAGAACAGCTTATCCAGAGCAGGGCAGAGTCCAGCAGGAAGGGCTGAGACATGGCTGCACTGCTCATGTTTTGACTGCAGCCTGTTGCCTGGCCCTGGACACATTATTTCACACCTCTGCCTCCTGTGAGCAGCAGGTGATGGTGCCTTCCTGTGTGCTGGCACATTTCTAGATTGGACTCCCAGAGCTCTCCTGCACCTCCCCTTTTAGCCTCCACGCCCTCTGGCAGAAATCTTGACAGAAACCCAGCAGAGCAGCCATAAATACTAGCACTTCTTCCACAGCACAAGTTCAAGCTGGCCTGAGAGTAGAATTTAGAATGAAATTTGAAAAGCAAGCATCACATTCTTAAACACAGCCCATGGAAAACAAGTGCCCGGCCCCTGGCACAGCTGGGAACTGCACTGCAGTTACTGCCAGGTGAGCTCAGCAACTTGTTATTTCAGTGGAGATGGGGAAGAAAGGATAACCTTATGCCTTATTCAGGTGCCACCTGGACTTAAGAGATTTCCAGTGTCCTCCAGGCCCCCTCCACACTCATCTCCGCCTGCCCTCCTGCATCTTCTACACCAGCTCTACCACAGTAAACAAGGTTTCCTTGTCACCAAGTCCTCCTCTTGCTCTCTTATAATGAAAAACAGCTGTGGCAGGCATGTCCAAAACAAAGCTTTACACATTCCTGGTGGAACTGCCTCCTCACCGCCAAAACCCCCAGACTTTATATTTACTACAGAAAATTCAAAACACAACCACTTTTCCTCCTCCAAGCTGTAATTTCCTCCTTGACAGGCCTGTCAAATTTAAGATTTCACTTACTATTCTTATCTCAAGTCTCTGCTTCCCCCCTGCCTCACCACTTAACAAAGTTGACAGCTCTCCAGGACCATGAACATTCCTATAAGTAGCTTCTGTGGAGCAGAGTAGGACATTCTCCCTTCTCTGAAAAAGAGTGCAGAGGACGGTTTGAAGTAGAGATAAGAAAATCACCATGACACATCAAGAATCCTTCTGAACTGTACTAGATCTTCTCAGCAGTTGGTCCAGTTTAAAACCAGGCAGGTGGTGAAACCTCTCCCCTCCTGCATTTTTACTTTACATTCTGTTTTCTGATAGCTTTTCCCAGAAACTAGTACAGAAAAACTCAGAGAGAAAGCTTGGACTTTGCATATTTCAGGCCTGGTTCTGCAAATTGAAGCAGTCTGGGTAATTCAGCTTAGGTTTTAATACAAAGAAAAGGGATGGGGGCGTACTGTGAACCAATGAACATTTTACCCCTTTGGTTTGACTGTGAAAAGCCAGGTCTTGAACTCAGCCTTTGCACACACAAAAGCAATTAAATTGATTTTTGTGGATTGCACTCTGAAAAACATGAGGACAAACATGCAAGGATCTGAACGACTCTACAAACCCCACTGAGCGATCATCTGTAAATCTTGCTACTCACAAGAGGAAACAAAAACACTATATGCAAGCCACTGACATAGCCAAGGCATACAGGATGAGTTCAGGCACTAGCAGTACCTGTCAATGTGAGCTGTTGTAACAAAGTGCCTTTAACTGATGCAGTGATCTCTGAGTGAACTGGATCGAGTCCCACACAGCCCTCAGCTGCCACACAGGGGTTTCAGACAGGTCCTAGGATACTGCCAAGGATGAGGTTGGTGATGGAGCTGTGAGGAAGCCTCTCATGAGCAGGATCCCACCCCACCAGTCACAGACTGCAGTCTGGAAATGGTGAGGGGAGCACAAGGATGTGTATTGGCACTGTCTGTGCAGCCTTCTGCAGAAAAGGTTTCTTATGCAGGCTGTCCTCACCCCTTAGTCTGGACTGAGCTTTAATACACGCTCCTGTAAATTTCTCCTGAGGTCTTGTCTGCCTTTTGCTGCTCAGTTCTCCTACCCAATAATCTGTTACAAGAACAAGGGCAATCTGAGCTACCAATGGGCTCAGTGATAAGGAGAAGGAGTGGTCGGCAGCCAAGAGAAAGCAGTAGCACTGTACTTTCTTTCCTGACCTTTTTTGGCAGTTGTTTGAGCTCCAGGCCAGCAACTTAAGTTATCAAAGTTTGCTCCAATGTTATACAAACAAGCAAGGGAAAGTCTGAAATCAAAGCCAAGCAGAGGAAGGTCGAAAAGCAGCCTCTTCTCCCATCAGACTTTTAAGAACATTATTTCTTGAATAGTCAGGATGTATTAAGACTACCACCACAAGGCTTGCCCTCCATCAAGCTATCTTCAGCCAACAATTTTCATAACACTGGAATTCTTGAGGCTTAGAAAGTCTTCTGTCAGCCTGACTGCCAAAAAAAGCAAGTTTTCCTGCCTTGTAACTCCTACCTGGTTCTCCTGCTGGGTCCAGCTACTTTGCTACATAGGCAGCATGCTAGATCACATACTAGGAGAGATCATTTTCCTGCCACCTCCTCCTTGCTCCAGATGATCAGAAAATCACTTAGATATCCCAGGAAGCTCCATCTCACCAGGGGACCTCGAGGCCATCAGTAGCAAACACCAGCCTTCATGGGACTCTCCAGAGCTGGTACCTGCAGCTATATTTTTGTTAAGCAGGGCGACCCCAGCCACATCCACAACCATCTCAAATTCCACCTTCCAGTGAGGTCCTTGGCCAATTTACTGCAGTGAGTTGATGAGCCTGTTAGCAGAAGTCTCCAGAAGGGTGGTTTGGAAACATTTGCTCCAACCCACCCTCACAACAGATTTTCACAAACTCTGGCAAACCTTGATATCTGCACTCTTCCAGTGGAAAGAGGTAAATCAATATTCCCGACTCTTTAGCACCACGGCATTGCTAATTTCTTACCTAATACAAATGTTCCATTAAGAAGGAATCAGCCCATTCTGTGTTGGCAGGAGATGCTCACTTGACCTTTGGCTAGAGCATTGCTGTGGCCACAACCAGTCTGGCTGCTTCAGTGCCTCTGAGCCACCAGGTGGGTGGCCTTAGGGAAGAACTGAATCAGAGACAGCTTCTGGCCACCAGTTGGCAATCAAAGCCAATCTCGGCAAAATCTACATAGGATGTGGTTGCCAGTATTTGGTCTATGACTTCCTGTCTTACACACAACTTTATTACCCTTTAGTAGAGATGCAGGGCCACTGTATGATTTCTACACCACCCTACACTTACCAGCGCCAGCACCCAGCTGCGCTCTCTGGAAGATTACTCATGATATTCCTGAGTAAGCTATGGAGAATAAGTAGGAAAAGGAAGAGAATAAAAATATTTTCATGATTATCTATAGAGACATCTACACAGCAATTCCTTTTTTACTGAATCAGACCTATAACATTACTGAAGCAGAACAATCAGAGTGGATCTCTTTTGGGAAGAAAGTGTGTGGGACACTTCTGTGCAGGAAAGAAATTTTAGATTGGGGGAAAAAAAGACAGCTTTGGTGATTTCAAACTATAATCATAATATGCTTCTTGATCTTTCATTACCCCCATGAATTAAAAAATATGCAAGCTCCTTTCTAAAAACACATAAAACCCCATAAAATATATTTACTGTGCTCTTCCAAAAACAGTCCATGAAGCAGGACTTGTTCTGGCACAGAATGCTGCAGCACTTCAGCCTTCCAGAGCAGGGTTAAACCTGCAGGTCACTTCAGTCCAGCCACAATCCTGCAGAGCCATCCCTGCTAACATCTGGACCAGGTCTTGCCATTCTGCTTTCTTGGAAAAATGTATATATTAAATACATGCAAGTAGGAGTCGATGATAAAACACACATAAGGGAACAGGAAAGACTCACTACTTTCAGGAAGGAAAGGGGAAAAGAGAAGAAGTTATCACATTTCTCTCACCGACTGCCATGCTGCTCTGTCGAGATGCAAAAACTCCCTTTTACAAAGGGCTAGAGGTTATATGGTCACACCCAAAGCCATTAATTCAGATCATGCTTGGAGGAAAGGCAAGAGATTATGGTAACCCTTGTTGAGGACCTTGTGGAGCTGTAATAGTTTTAGGTAATCTAAAAGGTGACCTAGGTTCTTTTAGAACTTGACACACACACATGCAATACCTGCAGCAGAACCCCTCCATCCTTGGAGCACCATGCAGTCCTCAGCCTACAGCAGTGGCCTGGGAAGCTTGCAGACAAGAAGCAGAGCCCAAATGAGATTTGAAATTTTCCCTCCATCTTCCTCTGGTGGCACAGCATAGCACAGGAACACCAAGGCTGAGGGTGCTACCAGGAAACAGGTTATCATCCAACTCCCAGCCAGCTGCTGGAACCCAACAGCCCATATGCCAAGCAGTCACTGGCTCCTGGTAGTGAGACCCTGCAAAGAAGGATTTGAGTGATTTGCAGTTCACTACTAAAAATCAAATTTTTGCATTACCTCCTCCCTAAGCTTTCAAGAAATCAAAAATTTCCAGTGATTGTTTTAATTGTTATTGGTCCTATTTCCCAGCACATCTATTCATCCTGAAATTTTCAGATGAAAGCTTTGAACCTTAAGTGATCATCATCTTTGTTTGGCTGTCTGGAACTGTTAAGGTGAAGAATTAACAGACTAATTTGGCCAGGGACCAGCATTTAATATTTACTGTGTCTGGTAGAACCATGAAACAAAGCACATGAAAGAGCTTCTTGGTCTAGCCTAGCAGAGCCAGTAATAACTTCGCAAAGTTCATGGCCCACATGACAGGAATGTGCAGTAACTGTCCACAAGCATGCTCTCATTCCCTGCCACAGATGAAATGAGTCCATTCAGATCCGTAGTGAACAGAGGCTGCTGCTTCTCTTCCAACAAACAAAGATACAGGACAATTCCAAGCAGAAGTGGACAACACCAAAACAAACTTTTGGTTGCTTATCTTGTGAGAGGAGAGTTAGGAGTGCTGACCAATTAGCATAGTTTCTCTAGAGAAGGTTCATTTTATTCTAGGACTTTGGTAGTGATATAATTTTGTTTCTAGAAAAAAGCCACTGCTGCCACAGGTCTGTGCAAACACGCATGATATGGAGGACACTTGCTATTTCTCAGAATGCAAGAGCTGAAGGGGGTTAGAAGGGGTGGGAGCAGTGGTTAAGCTGCCAGGCAAACACATCTGAGACAAGCTGTGGGAAATATGTTTTTCGTGTGGATAGCACGTAAATTGAGGAACTCAATGTCACCAGATGCTTTGAAGATTAACCATAAAATTTGTCTAATCTCTTTTCCAGTCAATTGAATTAGCCCATCAGGGTCTATTGACTGTGATGACAGAAATGCAACTTCCAGTTCAGGAAGTTTTTAAACCACTGATTGCTGAAAGCTGAGTGTGCCTTATGAAGGAAGCATATCCCAATTTTTTTAATTTTCCCTATTCATTACTGGACATATGAGACACTCACCACTGTTTTGTCTGCACTGTATTAAATGGTCTTTCTGCAATTATGGATCTCTACCTTAGCAGAGTTTTAACCTCTCTCAAATCTCTCACTCAAAACGTGATCTAGCTAAAGGAAAATGAACAATATTGATGGTTTAGGAATTATGACCAAGAAAAAAGTTAGAAAGAACACACTTGTTTTGCCTCACAGGAAGAAAGTTAGGATTATGGTAAAATGGTAAAACACCTTAAAAAATGGTAAAGCGCCTTAACTACAAACTTTTAAAACTAAATTACATTGTTCATGTTTTTCTCTGCCTGGAAAAGAATATAAAAGGCTACATTTATAAAAAAGCAAGAGTTCAGTTAATAATGTCAATAAAATTTCTTAATTTTAAAGTTTGTTAAGCATTGTAGTAGAAACAGATAAAGAATCCTCTTTGTGTAGGATCTTCAGGAACAGGTGTAAACAAATCATTGCCAAGATGTCTTTATAAGGTCTACAGGTGGTCCAGGTATGTTGATCCCACCTCTGCTCATAGGAAGAATTGCATGACTTATCAAGTCGTTTCCAGCCTATGTGTCCTAGGATTCCCATGGATTCAAGATGCCAAGAAGGAAATTAGCAAAGATTAAAGAATATGAAGTATAGACAAGGAAATACACAAGAAGTCGGAGTTGCCTTCAGAAAATGTTACATTTTATCACACTGGCATTTCTAAAGCCTTGTGAGAATGTTCAAAAGAATTGCTATTCCTCATTTGATAAAGACTCAGCAGTAGGAGAGTAGGGAAATCTGCACTGTTGATGATAAGCTGCTCTGATAAGAACAGAATTGATACAACACTTTTTCCAGTAATGTATGTTGCCCAGTGTTCACAGTGACACTTTCACAGTTAAAAATCCTTCAGCTCCCCTGTTTCATGCCCATCAGGCGAAAAATGTTGCTTTGCTGCTAGTGGAGAGTTGTGTGTAGGCTGATCATCTGTCTAGCACATGGGCTAGGCTGGCCAGCCCACATCATGTTTGTTTGGCAGAACAGATCCTGAGGCAGTGTCACAGCTGAGTCCTGCTGGTCTCCTCCCTGCTCAGGACACAAACCTGTGCTCCTCTCTCCTGCCCACCCAGGAGACTCACTGAATTTGAGTCAGTCACTGCTACCCTCATTACCAGTCCTCTGCCTAATTCATCATCAGTGGGCATCACTGGAATCATCATAGGAAATTAACTATTCAAGTAGTGATTGGTTCACCTTCCGGTTTCAGGGGGATCCAGCTTTCCTCTAAGCTGTTAAATGGAAGGTTAAGGGGTGATATGACAATAGTTTAGATAAATCTACTTTTCAAAATAGAGGGCCTACCAGTACCACTGACAAGGATATAATAAATGCAAGTTGTCATATACTGAAATCTTAGAATGGTTTGGGTGGGCCTTAAAAATCACTCAGATTGAACGTCTCTGTTGTGTGCAGGGACACCTTCCACTACACCAGGCTGCTCAAAGCCACATCCAGTCTGGCCTTGAACACTGCCTGGGATAGGGCTTCTCTGAGCAACCTCCTCCAGTGTCTCACCTCCTTTAGAGTAAAGAATTTTTTCCTAATATCTAATTTAAACCTAACTCCTTTTAGTTTAAAACCACTACTCCTTTTCCTGTTGCAGGAGGCCCTACTAAACAGTCAGTCCCCATCTCCCATCTCAGTCCCCCTTTTAGTATTGAAAGGCCACAATAAGGTCTCCCTGGAGCCTTCTCTTCTCCAGGCTGAACAACCTCAACTCTCTCAGCCTTCCCACACAGGAGAGGTGCTCCAGCCCTCTGGCCATTTTTGTGGCCCTCCTCTGGACTCACTCCAGCAGGTCTGTCCTGTGTTGGGGGTCCCAGATGCCGTATCCTGATGGAGTAACCTCACTATCAAAGGAGTGCACATTTTAAACTTTATCCCAGTACTTTTTATATCACCATTTCCCCCTTGCTCTCATTGCAAATTGCCTTCAAAGAAATACACATCAGACTCAGGTGGACATTCTCCCTGTTCTCCAGCCACCTCTAGTTTCCAAGCATCAGAAATGTCTCATTTCTGGCATAGGTTCCTTCCCCATGTTGGCAACAGTGGTGCTTGTAGGTAATAGTCTATTGGCTATAATTAAACAACAGGTGCTACCTTGGGAATTGGCTGCTATAATCTGTTGTATTAAAAGGATGAAGACATCATTTTGGTCAGACAGTTTACAGGAGAGAACATGATTTACAGGACAACAGATTGAATCATGTGCAATTAAATAGGTGGATTAAGTCTCAGGGCTTGATCCAGAATGTAGAACACTGAATATAAAACAGACAAGCAGGCAAGAAAGCAACCTTGTCACGGTCCCTCTCTCTGCACAGTCTGCCATCTCCACTTGAGGCTGAGATCCACATAGATTTCTGCTCATCCAGGAAGGAAGATGTTTAAAATAGCCAGCATTGCCACGGCAGTAGTGCTCTAGCCATTTATAACAAAGCCAAACAACAGGCAGCTTTAGTTATTAATGGCTGCAAACACTGACCCTCTCACCACTGCTGTGCTTGCTTCAAATCTGTATCATCCTCTGCCTCCTTTACTGAGTGCAGGAAGGATGTGGTTCACCAAGAATCATTTCCCATATTCATCTCAATTGCTCTATTAATTATCCTTTAGCTTCAACATGAGGAAACAGTTTCTACCTTCTGCAGCAGGTCTATTTTTAGTGAAGCACCAATTTGCCTCTTATTCTGTTATCCCTCACTGTTAATCCTGCCCACACAACAAATCTGGCATTGATCACTTGTGGTAGACAAATATTTTTGGCTTAGGCTATGAAAGAAGCATGAGGAAGGGTGTAGAGAAAAGAAATCTTAATAACCAGAATGAGTATCATTAGAAACCAGAATTCATATGGAGAAAGCAAAGCTAACAGAAAGAAAAATAAAAAAGGAAGGGTGGGGCAGACTGTGTCCTTAGTATGTGTTTGTGAATATAAATCTACAAAAGTGACAAGAATCCCTCAGCTTCTGCAAGTGCAAGTTCAAATCAGCAAATTCAAGTTCATCTGAAACAAGGCTTCAGTGTTGGATAGCATTCCTGGTTTTTCAAAGACAGCCCTGCTTGTGCCCAAGACCATCCCTTCCTACAAAACCATGGACCTAGCTCAACGGAGGAGGCAGGACTGACAGATCATTTTGCTTAAGAAAATACTGCTCTGAGTGATGGTCCTGCTACCTGAAAGGGCAAAAAGACAGGACAAAAGCAAACATCCTCCTTGTCTGCATTCATCCACCTTGTAGCCTCAGTCCCTAATTCCATGTTCTGTCCCTCACCCAGCCCATCTGACCAGACCTGCTTTCCTTAGAGAAGGTCTAAAGGTGAATCCAGAGCTGGACTAGATGCAACTGAGGAAGCAGCATAAACTGTGTCCACACCACAGTGCTTCTGTTCCACCCCTGGGATTTAATCATTAAATGATAGAATTGTTCAGTTTGGAAAAGACTTTTAAAATCATTGAGTCCAACCATTATCTTCACAACTCACCTTGTAACCTTGATCTTCTTGGAGGCTGCCCAAGCTGGGGAAGGTGAAAAAAAGCAGCATGGCCCTTTGACCTGCACGCTCTGTGATGGTGAAGGGCAAAAGACACTGAAAAATGATAAAACTAAGTGGAAACATTATCTAAATCCCTATGTTTGCGAGCTCAGCCTGTTTTACACAAGCTCATCCACAGCACTGACTCTCTGCTATGGGCTGTTAAGACTTAGAGAGCCTTGGAGCGCCTTGAGGTTACTGCTGTCCCTAAACCCCAGCCTGTGAGAAGCAAGGGGCCTCAAAATTAGGCAAGTCAAAGAAAGCCTGAAACTTGATGACTGTGGGTTATTGGACTCAGGACAGCAAGGAGCAGACTCGGCTCTGTCTGAAAATATCATTAACGCTAGAGGTCCTGTTATAGACTGAGGAATCCATAGCACAGCAGGAGGCAAAGACACAGGCACCAGGAAAGACAGAAGGGACAAAACTATTCATAAACTGGTTATTGCTGTGTGCATACATGCCTAACACTTTTATCCTTCAGTCACTATTTTGATCTATGCTAGCCTGGTGCCTGCAAGAAAGGAAAATAATCCTCATTTGATCTGGAAATCTCATATTCCTGACTCTGGCTGCTGAAAGAAACAACTCCCAGACAGGCCAGGTGTTTAAATAGCTTAGACCTGGAATTTACTGCCCTGAGCCACAGTTTAGCAGTTGGTAAACTTGTACATCTGCCAGTGCCCTAGACTATTAACCATTCCTGTAACTCCATCAGCATTTCTGTCATCACCTTCTGAAAAACTGTGGAGCTTGCACCAGAGAGACAAATGAGAGAAACTAAATCTCAGAAATGCCTGTGATCAGTCCAAACACACCAGCTGTCTACAGCTATGAGTGTGTCCACCCCTTCAAATATAAACCAGAGAGAGGGAAGCTAAACCTTGTGGCAAGACCTTTATCTTAATGTTATGGTCCAAAAGAGTCTTCAGGAAAGAAGCACAGTTTGGGAAGCAAATTTGTAACCCAGAACAACTCCCAAGATTGCTGTCAGTAGCTAAGAGGAGCAGGAAAGGAAGGTTATGAGGCTCCACCTAGAAGTCTGCTCCAGAGCCCCAGGCCAAACGCTGCTGCCTCCCATCCACTCCCCAAGGTGTGGCCAAACCCAGCCGTAATCGCCGCGCCCTCGCCAGCTCTGTGCAAGGTTCATGGGCACTGCTGGAGTCCTCTCTTGTCATCCTCTTCTCTACATCAGCAAACAAAAGCCCTGAGATAATAATGGCACATTTTTCTTCTGGATTCTCCAGTCTGTAAATATCAGTGTAGCTGGCTTTTTGTTGTTGTTGTTGAATTTAAGCAGAAAAAAAGTGGTCTGTTTGGGATTCCTGCAAAGAAGAGCTGAAGCTAGTGGAAAGTTATAGCAGAGACCTGTCATACAGTGGATAAGCCAGGCCTCTCAGGACAGAGGCAGCACATGCTGTTTAAGAGGTCTTCAGCTGAGTGTTCTACTACGGTTTGCATAAGTTGTCTTAGGTATGTCATCAGCTCTTCTTACATCCTATTTCTCCTCATCTGTGAAAACAGGAGTAGAAAAATCTCTTATTTTGCTAGTTTTTTTTTTTTTTTTCTGGTCAGATTCTGTATCCTAGAGAAGTTCAGGACTGGTTGTGGTCTTAGTTAAGACTTGAGGCCATGAGTTCACAGTAGAGCTGAGCTTAACCTAACACCAAGGGAGGCAAACAGATCTCTTCCCATCTTCAGATTTGCATTTCTCTTCTTCCCAAGGAGCAGCATCTATGCAGATACACCCATTCCCACTGTGCTATCACTGCTAGGAGGAGGGAAACTTTCTGGAAATGCTCTCCCTCTACTTCAGCAGGGCAGAGATGTTTAGTCTTTGCTTCCTCCACAAGCACCACACCTAAACTATAAATCATATTTCAGAAGAGGGAGGATTTTTTAGGAGTTCCCCCCCCCGCCATTTTAACCTTTTCCTAGGGTGTGGAAAGTGAATAATCCCAACTGAGCATTCCTTACTTAACAAATTTACAGTTGGTTGCTTAATTAGGAATTTAATAAATGTGACTTAATTATCTCTTAATTAGATTGCCTTATTAATGCCTATGGCCATAAGCCCTTAGGGCTCTCAATCTTGTTAGATCTCAAAGGCTAGGCTGAGTCAACACTTGAATAAACAGCTGCCAATAAAATACCTTGCGCTGCCAAAGTGGCATTTGAATTTTACTTGATGATTCTCTTCCCAGGTTGAACTCTGTACCTTTGCACAGTGCCAGCTAATCTTTGCTCTCAGAGGTTTGTTTTCTGTGTGAGATGCTAAGTAGAGAATAGACTACTTTTGACAGAGCTCACAGCAAGCAAAGTTTTAAAAAATCTTACTGGCCAGGCCATATTCCAGCTACAGTAATTACAGTTCCCTTTACTTAATTCAATTTTCACTAGAAACTAGTTTCCTCCACTTCTGAAAGAGCTGTTGTGCAATGCTGTCTTATACTGTTAAGGCCTGTCAGCATGACAGATTTTTGGCATCTTCTTAGGTACCTGAGGTACCTATAAAACACTCCCTGACCATCTAGGACTCTCATTACTGTTAATATTAGAAGAGAAGCACATATGGACAGCTCTCACTTCTATTCCCAAGTGGCTCTTCTCAGTTGTAAGCAACTTCAACTTTTTCAGGTGGAATTTTGCCCTTCTGGTTTCTGCCAGAAAACTTTTTGGAAAGTTTGGTTCAGCTGTTTTTTAATTTTAAGACAGCGAGTAGGCGGGGGAAAATACAACCGTTGCCATGATTTAAAAGTTAAAATAAATATTCTGTCACCTTGTCTTGAGCAATCCCTCATTTCACCAAGAAAAGGGAACCTTAAAGTTGGCTCACACATGCACTTGTTAGTTTTCCAGTGAAAACATCTCAAATTAGCTGAATCACATCAATGCCTACTGAGCTAACCTACCCAGAATCTGCTACTTAAAATCCAGGAACAAATCCAGAGACGAGTGTCTTGGGCAATAACCACTCAATAGCAGCAATGGTGATAGAAGTCATGGCCCTTGAATGCTAGAAAAGACATTTTTCAGAACCTGTTCTTGAGGTCAAAAGAAGGTGATTTGGAGGAAATATCGCATCCAACTCCTTAAAAGGGGAAGATAATGCTGGAAAAAAACCTGTTCCTGATTTTGGATTGAAAAAGTAGAAAAGCAATCAACATCTACCCCAAAAAAATCCTGCTGCTAATTCAGTACAGAGTACAGCAACAGAAATAGCTGAATCAGTGCACTGCAGATGAGGCAGCAGTGCCTGGGAACAAACACCTGATGAGGTGACACTTCAAAAAGGGCCTGTAGCTGACAGAACAGCAGCATGAAGCCAAAAAGTCCCCTGGTTTTGTGATGGCTATCCCCACTCCAGAAAAGGTTAGAAACAGATCTTTATAAAAACCCATGGATTTTAGGTCTTTGTACTCAGAAGACCATGTCTTGTTCCTTTCAAGGCATACTGAGCCTTGGTACCATGTTTTCTCTCCTGCAATGTGAAATAGCCATTGTTTCTTACACGTAAAACCACTGCAGCCCTGCATACGTTTTCACCTGGCCTGGCAATAAATAAAGGTGTGTTTCCTGGCAGGCAGTTTGTTTCTCTTCCAAGCCACCCTGAGTGGTCTGTTCAGCTTTGTAGCCAACATGGACTGCTGTGGCACAGCACGCTGAGAAAACATCCTGAACAGCTTTGTTTGGGGTTGACATCTCTGACAGGGAGCCAGTGCCTTGTGGAAAGCTGTAATGCCAGACTGACACTAGAGCAGGACACCTTCTGTTTCCTTTCCCCCTTACCACAGATCCTTCTTGTGTTAAAACAGGGGAAGCTGTATTGCTAGGGATGGGGTGGGAAGCAGGAAACTGGAAATGAGAGGCCTAGCCATTTCTCTTGACTTCACCACTCTCCTCCTCTGCCTCCCTAAGTCAGTTGCCACTTCTCCACATTTGCTCTCTGTTGTACCCCAAAGCTGTCCAGGCTGTGCAGGGCATGAACTCTTTAAGCCATGGCAGCACATCAACATATGTATGCTACCAGCCTCATGCAATGGGGAGCATGGCTAAAATATTTCAAACAACTGAACATCAAATAATAAACCCCATATTGTATAAGAGGGGCTGGTCAGCTTTTCTTCTTTTTACGCACTTGAAGGCTAAATGCTTTGTAGCACAATTCTGTGCCAGCTAATCTGGGAAGTGCAACATTAAGGAAGCATCTCTTACTCCTTTTTCACCAGATGTAAAATTCCTCTGGCCTTTGTGTGACAGCCACAGAAGGATGGAGGACAGACCCCACCAGAAAGGTGTTTCAGAGCATGAGCAGCAAGGCTGGCTCTTGTCATTGGAATTCACTTGTCATTTTCTGATACTCACCCCTCCATGCTCTCACCCATCTCAGAGCTGCTGCTTTTCCAGCTACCCAGGCCCACATCTCCAGCCAGTCTCAAAAGCAAGGGAATCTGGTGCTCTTCATCAGTCTGTCCATGCAAGGACCACTCTTCCCGAGCCGGCAGCCAAAATTCAACAGATGGGGTGCTTGACACAAAACTCAAGGATCTGTCTCCTCTTCCTTCTGTTCCCCTACTTCGACACAGCTTGTTCTACACAGCTGAGCACTCTCTTTTTCTGCCCTCCCTGACTCTGGTGAATAAAGCTATGAAAGCCAAAGAGCAAGAATAGCCACCCCTCAGCTTATTTTCAGCTCTCCTATCCCCTCCTCTTCTGAGTCAATGGGAGGAAGCCTGCCATGACACCAAAGCTAAAATACCAGTGACCCCCTTCTGCTGCCTGCACACACAGATCACCCAGAAAGCAGTGCCAAGGACAGCCAGTAGCTCTGGCCCCACAAGTGCCAGGCCACCAGCACACACACGGGGAAGAGGAAGTTGTTATCAGGCCCCAGTAACAAAAAACAGCTGTGCTTGGGTAGGGCAGCCACTGCTCACCCCTGCTGGGGGCTGAGCAGCAGCTGTGCTCCAGAAGCCTTCTGCTTTAGCTTGTGGTCCAGATCCAAGGAATAAGGAGGCACCTCAGGAGGTCCCAATGAAATCAGCACCCAAAGTCTTCATTTGCCTGTGCTGTTTCAGCAAATCAGCCCACAGACCTTACTAGCAGGGCCTTTCTCTGAAGACACCCCTTTCTGAGTTTTGCTGGCTCAAAAAAGTGATGCTGCAGCACTTTCCAGTAAGCGACAGCTGTAGCTAAAATGTATTGGCCAGGCTCACTGGAAACCTTGCAAAAAAACCCCAAAAGTGTCCACCTCAGCCTTCCACTGACCTGCCTTGGCACCTCAGCCCCACCTCAGCTTGCAGCACAGGTTGCTCTGTCTGTCCCACACCCTGGCTCAGCTCCAGCAGTGCAATTCAAAGCCAGCTGCTAAAGGTAAGGGTCTCTTGCAAAGCCTACATAAACACCCAGCAAGAGGGATCTGCACTGGAAAAAAGCCTTCAAGAATGCTGTTCTGGCTAGGGGATGAGCAAAAGACAAGGTAAAGTGATTTAAAATGCACCATCTCCAGAGGTACTGCTGTCTCCCACCCAGTGACTGTGTACCTGTAAGGAGCATGGGAAACTTGCAAAAGGACCCATGCCAGCACTCATGCAATCTCTCCCAGAGTACATAGGTGGTGGCCCAAGCCAAAAGGTTGTACAGAAATTTTTCTCAATGTCAGAGGCTAAAATTATCAGTGTAAATATTATAGCAGTAGGTTAACAACACAGGCTGCACCCCCACCCAGCCCACACAGTATCACAAGGCAGGCAGGTCAGCTCCAGCCCAGGTTTCAATTAAAGAGCACATTGTGGTTGAAACTGTCCTTGCCTGCTTTGCTTCGGGGTTTAAAGTTCCTCCACAATGCAGCTGCTTTTAGTGCAGGTTTATTATTAGTCTCATCTACATTATGTCCTCCTCAACCCACTGGAATGACCAGGAAACCCATGGAGAGAGAACAAACAGATACCACATGGCAGTCCTGCAAAAAGGTACATAGTCATTTGATAAGTGGAGCTGAGACTTAATTAGCAGGGCTAAAGGAGGATTTGTAGTGTAATAAATCTCAGAATAAGAATTAGCCTCCCTCTGGCACCTTGTTGGTCATTTTTGGCAGGAAATGGCAGGACATGAAGGACTATTAAACTTCACAGTTCAGGGCTAGAGCCAGATTCAGAGATGTGGAGGAGACATCTCAGACTTTTTTTTTTAACAGGAGAGATCTTGCATTTTCCTTTGAAATGAGCTGTGACATTTGTGTTGGCAATAGGTGAAGAATATAGATTTCAAAGTTGTTGTGGGACAATTTCTAGACCAAGACATGCCCACATGACACACATGTTGAGCGTGAGCAACAGTGGGCATCCACACACCACAGTGGGGACACGAGGCAAACTCAGCTCACTGCTGCAGTGCTCTCTCCTTAGTGACAGGCATCAGAATAACTTCAAAACTAAGTTAAGAAAAGGACATGGTAATGTAGCAAACCTTTACCCAGTCCTGTGGCCAGAAATTGGCTCTGTGACTCTGCCACATGGATCTGCTCAGCTCAGTGTTTTCAGCCAGCAACTCAATTGACTTCAACACAAATATCACATACCTCAAAGAATGTTTCTGTTATGGCTTTTAATTCCCTCTGCAGACAGTTCTGTACAAATACATTCAAAGGTATATCTTGCTTCTATCTGGCCAGTAATCATGTACACCCAGAAGCATGAAGAATAATAGCCCAGTCCAGTCATGGAAGGACTGTTCTTCATGGAAATGCCTGATCTTCCTTTACCTTTAGCACGCATACAGATCTCTCCAACTCACATCATTCATTACTTCTCCACAGAAGAGTTCTCAAGTCATCCTTTTGTGGCCAGGATTTTTCCTTAATGTTGCTACATGAAGTCTGTAAGGATTTGAACTCCTGTAGGGATGCTACTCCTTCCCTTGGGAGATCACTACAGGGTTTGACAGCTCTTATTAACATATCCAGCATTTCCCACTGTCAAATAAAACTGCAAACATTCAACAAAAAGTATACTCTACCAAGCCTTGCACACACTGACGGCAGAACCAAGGTTCACAGCTGGAAAAAACCACATGGGTTGTCCTACTGCAAGCCATGTGCATCTGCTGCCCACATGGAGCCTTTCAGCCACTGCTCCCCTTCCTGCTTTGATTCATAGGGATGTGATTTTCAACAGGTGAGATCATCTTTTGAAAAGGTTTTATGTTTGGCTATAAGCAGGCCCAGGAGTGTGTGTGTTTTGGGAGAGGCATGGAGGCCATGTTCATGAGACTCACCATTTCCTTCCAAATGGGATGCTCACTGTGTGTCACAAACTGCTGGTATATGAGATTGCTCTTTCCTGCAGAAGAGTCTCTCTACTTCTCCTTGCAGACTGAAGTAGACTGAAAAGTATAAAATTTTCCACAAAAATTCCCAAGGCAGTTCTGGACCACAGGAACCTGCCTGACTCTCTGCAAGATGCTGGGGACTTAAACTAAGGAAAGCTCCATTGAAAATGGACCCACTCCAGGGTGCCATTAGCAGGGAAGCTCATGGTGTTCTGAAAATCTTTAGCCCAATACTACTTCAGCCTAAATACTAAAGACATATAGGTATATGTAAAAATCAATATACCAGGGGGAAAAAAAGCTGAAAACAACTTGCCTTGAGCTCTTACAACATCTCTGCAGTACACTTTGACCCAGCAATCAGGAGAATGAGATAGGACAGCTGGCTTTTTTCCTGCAGATCAGACAGCTTTTTGCCTGGAACTTGTAGGCACTGGCTGTAGCACACACAGCACTGCTGCTGCTCTCTCACCATTGGGAATACTCACCAGGATGCATGCAGGAGCAATCAGTTTAGAGCTGTCTTCTACCAGCAGCAAGTGCCCATAGCTGAGCTGGTTAGTACACAGTTCATCCAAAGTTACTTCCATTTACCCCCTGTTCCTTGAACAATCATATCAGCACCTCCCCACATAACAAGCTTCACCTAGTTCAGATAAAAGTCACCAAGGATTTCAGCTGCTCTCTATCAGTACTGCCCTGTGCACCAATATCAGCAAAGCTTCTTCCCTGAGCAAACTCTCTTTTCTTGTACTTTACAGGCTCATCTGCTCCCTGGCATCACCTAGATCACACAAGGTACCACACCAGACTAAGGATATTCTTGTTACTGCCTGATGCCACAAGGGTGCAGGACCAGCTGGCAACCACTGTGCACTTCCCCACTCTTCTACTGCAGTAAAAGATTTCAGTTTTGCAAGAGCAGGGAACTTCTGCCCCATGGTACAGCCCACGTTGGGCATTAGTCAGCTGCTGACTTCAGCTTAACTGCACTGATCAAGGATGAGCAAAGTTGTTCAGTTGCCTGTAGTGGGTGCAGCACTTGAGAGAAATCACAGCATAGGTACATTTGAAAACTCCTGCTTTTTAATCTGAAGCAGTGACTGTAATCTCAAAATTTGAGAGCAGAGATTAATTTAAATTTTAGAATGTGGTTAAATCTTGATTGGTTGCTTTTCTTTTGACTAGCCATGATAATCACTTCTAAATGTGAGCTTTTTCCAGCTGAATAAATCCCTCCTCCTTTCTTTTCTGTTCCTCAATGTTATAAGAGTTATGTGAAAGATGTAACAGTATTCATTGTCACAAGTTTTGGCTACATTATCTGCAGTAAAGAACAGGAACAAGTTGCTTAAGTCCACGACCCTCAAAAACAGTGTAATTGGTTTCACCTGTCCCAGCTTGAAAGAGTTAATATAATTTAGGCACTTTTCGTGAAGACAGGTTGTTTGCTTTTTCAAACAGATTGTACAATCCAGTCCAAACAGCTTTAGCCCTTTTAATTTGGACCAGCAGGATGCTGGGCAAGTTCTGCATGCTTGCAAAGGACCTCTCCTTCAAACATCATAATACAAACATACCTCCAGCCAAAGCACAAATTGAACATCACCCAGGGCTAACCAGGAAGCCCCGGATCAGGCGGAGACTCTTTCCCAGATCCTTTAGGGTTTCCCTGCCAGGGGGAGGCTGAACGGACGAGCTCTTGTGGAGCCCCGCAGCACAACCTGCTGGCATTTCTCAGCCAAGGCAAGGCTGCTCCAAACACATCACCCAGCCCAGCAGCAGCACAGAAAGACAAGATCCAAGAACGTGGAACTACAAGGACATCGACTCCAAACGCTGTAGAGCGAAGACCAGCTTTCCCCACAATAACCAGCTATGCAGCAAGCCCTAACCCTGAGCTAGCTAGTCCTTCCAGCAGACAGGAATCAATACAGCTCTAGGCTCTGCCGTTCTTCAGCCTAGTTTCTTCTAGAAAAGCGCAATCTTACAAGCCCATACTTCGTGCAAAATGAAAGCATTTGCTTTTGAACCTATGGGCCAACCTTCAGCCAAGCACAACAAAGGAAATTAAGTTTCATGAGATTTAGAGGCCATGGAAAGGAGGCAGCTGGAGTTGCCCTGGTCGGGGAGATGTCACAATCTGAACTTGCTGTTGCAGCTTAACCGCAGCTGGCAAATGAGTACCAAGCAGCTTCTGGCTTGCAACAACTAAAATATCAGTATTGTCAATGCTTTTCTCATACTAAATCCAAAACACGGCACTGTAGCAGTTACTTAAAGGAAAATTAACTCTCACCCAGCTGAACTAAGGATACTTGCCTTTACTGCATACCAGAGAACCCACAGTGGAAAAAGCCCTCAGAAATGCTTCAGCAGAGAAGGGCTCAGGTTTCCTTTTTTGATACCAAAAATAAGCAGCCACCAGACAAACCTAGAGAAACCAACTCCATGATACCTCCATTTCCAGACCTTGCTGAGCATTTTCCAACTACTGCAATAGCTGCTTTAAAGGTCCTGCTGAAGAGTTTTGCATATGCTCTTTAATTCTCTGGACACTACATGGCATTGCAAACTCCTATTTGCAATTGCAAAGTTCTTTCCTACTATTCCTTTAAATGTTTTAACATTCCATTATTTCCTTTCTTCTCTTCTGTCTAGAGCAACATCCTTCTAGTACAGGTAATTAAACAAAAGCAAGGCAGCATTTAGAATTAATCTAATCTAAATTTAATTCCAGGATGTTCCTGTTTTAGGCCATACAACGGGTTGAATCCCCAATATGCATCAGATATGCTTCACAGCAGCAGAATGTTGTTCTTGGCACTTCCTTGGCAGATGTCTTCTAGATAACCTGGTAGGACCCTATCTATTGCTATATTGTGAATTCTGCAAGCAAACTTCCCAAGATATTGCATTTTCTCCCTTAATATACTACTGACTATTTCAGCACTACACCATACAATGCAGTAGATGGGCCACAATCTGCAGCCTCAAAAGCAAAACAAGGCAAGCCATTCCAGGAGGATGATTTTAGCCCAGAGAGAAACAATGGGATGGAGGTAGAAACAACCAAGTTGGTGTTTGCAGCTGGTGACCTCCAGCTTAAAAGGCCAGAAGGGAAGAAATCCTAATTGCTTTAGATTTGCAGATCAAGTCACCAACTACAGAAGAGCCCTTTAGAAAACCGCACGTGCAACCCACCTTTCACAGTCCCACTGCTCTCCTTCAAGGCTTACAAGTAGCTAGACACAACACATCAAAGCTGACAAATCTTTACAACTGGGTCTCAATGTACAAGCCAGAAAACACACCTAGACTTTCAGAGCCAAGGCTCCAGTCCAGGTTTTTATGATTCGAGGTTTTCTTGTTTGTCTGTTTTTAAATGCCTAAACTGAGCTATTATGAGACCATTGGGCTGCAAAGAAAAACCTACTTCAGCTGGAACTTTGAGCATCATTGAGATAGGACAAGCAGTAATGGTTTTAAAAATGGCAGATCCAGACTGGATATAAAGAAGAAATTTTTCATTATGAGGGTGGTAAAACACTTGCTCAGAGGTGGTGATTGCCCCATCCTGGACACCTTCATCATCAGGTTAGACAGGGCTCTGAGCAACCTGGTCTACTTGAAGATGTCCCTGCCACGGCAGGGGGGTTAAATCTAGATAGATAACCTTTAAAGGTTCCTTCTAACCCAAACCATTCTATGCTTCCATGGCAAACAAAGATCTCCACCTTGTATGCAGAAATACACTAGCATTAAGACTCATTCTGGTGCTCAGCCTTACCCTAAAAGGCACAGTTTCTGTTGAGAAAGTAATTCAGACCTGGAAGTGCAGTAACTCAAATAAGAACAAAAAAGACAGGCTGTGCCAGTATCTGATGAGGAGACCTGGATATAAACATACCAGGGCTGTGGGAACTGCATCAAGATTCTGATGAGTACTCACCTTCCTGTAAGGACCTGCTAAAAAGCCACAAAGATTTTTATAGTGGTGGTTTCATTTAGCCATGATATACTTGTAATATTCTCACTATGTCCATGAGAAACTCCCCAAGACTTTTGTAAATAGAGCTGTAACTCAATTCCAATTCTTGTAATTATATCATACCCATGTAAATTATCCCTGAAGGGTTTTATTTGTTTTTAATATACCAATCTCCAAGTTTTAGAAAAAACTCAAGAGTTTCTTTTAAGTAAATGTCACTTTCTTCTCCCTTCCCTTCCTAGTCTCTTAAGAAATCAGTACAAGAGTCTAATACCTCTTCAAAGAAGAAAATAAATACCAATGCAACTTCACAAATTTCCACGCCACAGAATCTGGTGTCCAACTTCAGCTCTGTAAATAGATCCATGGAGACCAAAAGATAAAAGGCCACAGTAAGTGCAAAGTTCATCAGAAATTTTTCCATTTCCAGGGTAAGCAATTACAAGTCTGATGATCATAGTTTGTGTTTGTGGAAATGGCTCAGGCAACTTAGGAAAAAAACAAATATTGTGGAGGAGCAGCAGAAGAGCTGCAACACTGACCCTTTGTGTAGGAAGGCACTTTCAAAGGGCAGGAATTCACTACATAGACAGGGAAAGAAGGGCAGTATTGCCTGGATTTCTCCTGTCAAAATGCATTTATCCAAGATGCCTAAAAGAGGAGGAAAAGAAGTGAGCTGAGTCTGAGGTAAAGCTCATCTCCATACTTGGGAGATGGCAGGGAGCCAGCAGACAGCTCTTATCTCAGTATCTGGAGCACAGCTCAAGACCACATGCTTAGGTCTGTGGTTAGTGACTCACCTGCAATTAAGGTGAAACCTGAAATCACTACTTAAAGATAAATCTCTGGACTTGGTGGATGCAGAGCAGCATCTGCCAGATATCTGCTAACAGCTCAACACAGTCCCAAGCATCTCAACAGGGTGCAACTCCCCAGCTGTGCTGGGGGATGTTCCCAGCACCTTGTTTGCACAGATGCTCTACACTAGTGGCTCCTGGAAGATGGTGAAATCGGAATTCAATTACCTTCTGCTCAGGGCAAACAAATTCATAGTAATCTTAAAATACAATAAAACTGAGAGGCTCAAAAATTCTGCCTCCTCTCCTCCTCCCCCTTTACATAGAGTAAATTTGGTGGCTTATTCTTCTTATACTTCAAACCTTCCAAGGAGGTAGCCTGCCCAAAACACACTACGCCTTGACCCTGAGAGAAGCTCTAAACTATTGCCTACTGGCATGCAGATGAGGTCCATGCAAAAGTACTGCTAAATGCACCCTGATGCTGAAAATCCAGTTCTTGCTTCCAAAGCAATGTCTTTCCTCAACACACTCTGCTTGCTGAAGTTTTGCCCTCAAAAACTTGTGTTGGGTTAAGATTCAGGAAAATCTCTCCAGCCTATTCTGTTCAAACAACCCCTTGGCTGGGCTGCTGCTTGTGCTCTCTGGAGCCATTTTCACAGCACTCTCATCTGACAATGAAGTCCTCTACAAAGTAGCCTCTTCCAGGATAAAGGCTCCCTCCAAATTCTAACCAGCCCAAGAATTTGAATAAATAATCAAACTGAAACTCAGCAGCTCAGATTCTGACGTTTGCTTATTATCACTCTCACTCGAGATTACATGCAAGCTGAATTAAAGAAGAGCCAACTAACTCAAAGTGAGAGACAAGCTAGCAACATGGTTAAAAAAACCCCAACACACCTCAATCCAGCACTTTGCCATCGGTATGTATGTGTCATCCAAATAAGATGCATTAATCACTGAAGAATACTTGCCTAAAAATCAAGTGTTTTCTATTCATTCTCTCAGCTGCAGATCTTGGGAGGCAAGTTGCAACTGCATGTGCAATTAAGTTTCCAAAATACTAACAACTCTGTGCTGGTCCTAAACACAAAAGAAAAACCAAAACAGAGGCTGATGCTCTAAGCATGAAAGATAATAAGCAGTAAGTGGGTCTGCATACCTGGGAGACTAGCAGCATAATGGTTTTAAATTATAGAAGCAGTACTCTGGAAGATGATCAGTATCTTCTGTGACATGTCTATGCTTTCAGCAAGGTCTTCAAAGCCCCCACACTTGGAATACTAAAGTGGAGCTAATTTACTTAAGCCCCAAAAGCCCATTTGCTTGCTTCTGAACTGGCAGGGACAGCAACGAAACGAGAAACATGAGAAGATCTGCCCTTCCAGGGCCCCGTTTATTAACTGAATATAAAAATAAGATCATTTAAGTGCAGAGGCACAGTAATCACTCCATGGTGAAAAGATACCTTGGGTTAGCAGTAAACAGAGTTTACAATACCTTGTAAACAGACCTCTTCATAAGCAAGAAGCACACTGAAATATGACACACACTGGACTAAAAGTCCCCTGTTGCAACAGTACTCCACACTTCTCATATGGCTATTTGGGAGCACTTCACAAAAGGTGACAGCATCCATTGCTCTGCTTTCAGAGGAGCATACGTGAAACAAATGAAACACAACCTGCACTGTAAACAGCTGAAAAGCGCTACAGCATTTTCAGAGGACAGCAACTTACACCTTGTTAGATTTGTTCTGCAATGAATTATAATGGCCAAAGCTACAGTGCATTATGAAAATGTTAAAAATTATTCCTTTTTTATGGTTTTTCAGCCACCTGTTGCACAGTTGAATAAAAAATTATTATTTTTTTCTTAATACAGTACATGGCATTTCTCCTCAATTGCACTAGAAGTAAATCTGGAAGCACTTTCAGTTTGTGTTATAGGCGGATAGAAAGGAAAAACATGTCTCTGAATCTCCTTTCCATCTCTTGCCCACTATTTATCCCCACCTCTTCACATCTCTGAGTCCACATACATTCCATTGATCAGGTAATCCACTTGTGTGTAATCTTTCTTCTTGTAGCTCTCATAGGCCTGCACGAGGAAAAGAACTATAACAGTTATGAAAAAGAACGTACCGACTAAAAGCACTGCAAGAAGTGAGCTTTCATCCACTAAATACTGAGTCAGAGGCTCGGCAGCAATGAGAAGATACTCATTGGCTGTGTCCTGAGTTCCTCTGAGGCCCGAAGATGTTGTTTTGGCCGCATCTGTTGGAGCCTTGGTTGTTGAAAAGACATCAGATGTTGACTTTATGCCATGTTCAGTCGTAGCTGCTACTGTAGGGGCTGTAGTTAAAACCACAGCACCTCTTGTAGAGCCCAGAAGAGAAGTTGATTCATTCAAGGATGCTGTGGTTGTGTTTGCTTCTGGCACTGGATTCACAGAGTGAGAACTCTCCGTCGGGATGGATGCCACGGCACGCGTGGAAGCGGTGGCAGTTGTTCCTGCGCCCGTGGGGGTGGTCAGCCTCGTGAATTATTATGTGGTCACTGTTGTGGTCACTGTTGTCAGGTCAGCTCCAGCAGAGGTGGGGCTGTCAGGCTGAGGAGCACTGGTGCTGGTGGTATCCAGCCTATGTTGCTCTGCTTGGGTACCTGCTTCTGAAGTAACACTGAGGGGGGCAGTGGGGGATAATATTGAGACAGAGCTACTAGTTCCTGGTATTTGGCTGGTGGTCACCATCTGGGTGACATGGATAGAAGTGGGAGCAGAGATGTTACCATGAAGGGGAGAAAAGGTAGAGGATGGCATGGCTTCAGTAGAGGTATCAGAACCTCCAGGGGTGTTTGAGGCTTTGGTAGTTGTTTTGTAAGTGGTAGAGAAAGTTGCATTTGTAATGTTTGTTGTTGTGGCAGGGGCAGTGCTTGCAGTTGGTTTTCCTGTACTAGTTGTGACATCTCTGTTCTCAACCTCAGACAAATGCCTCAAATGAATATTGTGAGTCTGGGCAGTTAAAGAAAATGTGTTTTCCACACTGTGTTGGTCAAGCTGTGCATTCAGCATCCTCTCTGTTTTCTGCTGATGGCTCTGGTGCTGAAACAAGGCTGTTTCCCATTTGCTGCTGACAATTTCTTCCAAAAGACAAAACAAATGACTTTCATAAGAATAAAACTCTCAAGCTCAAATCTAACCTCAACCCCCCAACATGCAAACCAGAACACATATTCTGCAGTACACACAGTACAAGTGGAATAAATCAGTCCTGAATTCAGCAAGAACATGAAAACTCAAGACCCCCCTGCCTTTATTGCACATAATCCTTTTGAGGTTTTTTGGTTTGGTTTTTTTCTGCCACAGACCTCTAATATTTGCCCAACCAGGGAGTTAACTTCACAAAACGGGAGTAATGAAGTAGAGAGCTACAATGCAGAAGCACAGTATCAACAGGAGTAGTCACACAAATGTCAGTTCCTCAGAAGAAGACTCAAGCTTTCACAGCTACACATCATTGACAAAGCCTTTGTGCCTAGATTCGTAATTTTCACTTGTCAAAAGTGAGCAGAAATTTCTACTTACATCTTCATACATCAGGATAATTTCCTTCAGAACTAAGTGAGCTAGATTTATCGTGACATAAATCCCATCTGCTTATCACAAGTCCAGTCATTACATTGCAGAGAAACCTTTGCCAACCCAAAAGAAACACGAACAAATTCTTTTTTTTAAACTTGGGTAAACTGAACTGTTGAAACAAACTTTAGAAGATTGACTTCCCAATAATAAATAAGCTCCATTTTGTTATTGTGCCACTTTATTAAAATTGAATACCCTGGCACTGGAAAGTCACCGTGAGCAATTGCTGCTCTGATTAAAGCAGCAGTCTGTTGACTCTGGAACAAAATCCTGGCAATCCGAGAGAAAAACAATGCCAGGACATTTTTCTTTCTCTGAGAAAAAGATATAAATACATCTGTTATGCCTTTATTTTCGCTAGGACAGTGTGTGGCGTGCAAATGGCTTGAATGAATGATGTTTTCAACATGGAGACAAACTGTTACTCAGTAAGTGTTACAAAAGCTATTCAAAGACACATCATGCACTCATTCAAGTGCCAGAGTCCCTAGGACAAAGTGAAATAGTTATTCCAGTGAACTGTACCTACAGAAGCACCCTGCAGGCATTTCACAACCCATCTTCCTCAGCTGAAAGCCTATCAAGGGTTAAATGTAGGGATTTAAAGCAGAAGAATCAGCATCCTGGATTTCCCAGAAGCCTGAAACATGGCTTTACCTGCAAGCAGGTCTTTGATCTCTTGTTCTCCAGCATTCTGGCACAGGCTCAGCTGGTGACACTGCAGGAGGAGGCAGTGATTCTGGTACAGCACAGACCAATTACAGTGATGGCTCCCTGAAAACAGCAAAGAAAATGGATTGCTGCACACAGGACACCAAACATGCTGCTTCGTGGCTCTAATTAAAGAATTGAAAAAAAAAAAAAAAGGAAAAAAACCCCCCCACAACTAGAAAACCCCCCAAACGACACAGTACCTAGAAGGCCTGGCCTTAAAGGATCTGACTCAGCCTCAGTGAAAATAACCAAAGAAAGCAAATGAAACCAATCTTGCCAAAGCAGTCTACCCACTTGTTTGTCTTCTGGTATCAGCATCTCCTGACAACAGCAACTCACTCACCCAGACAGGGACAAAGTACAATACAGTTAGGACCCATGTAAATTTATCTAAATGTCTTAATGAGGAAAATGACCATTAATGGCCATAAAACCAGCATCTTTATTAGGTTCCTAACCATCTGAATGTCAGATATTCATCCACCTGAGCCAAAGTCTCATCTGCACCACAGCATCACTAGCTTTTTGTAGGAGCTACAAGTTTTTTCATCTGGCTAGACAAGATTGGGACCTTCATAAGGACAACTCAAAGACTCTTTTAGAAGTTTAATTCTTTGTAAAGACATCTCAGAGGCAGTGAGAAGGCTTTTACCTGAACAGATTTAACCCTGTGCTTGGTTGCAGGGTTTCTTCTAAGGCAAAAAACACACACAAATACCAGGGAACAAAGATTACTCATTCTGGTGCAGCTGTCTACAACATCTGCTCACTTGCAAACATCTGGCAGCAGGGAATAATCATTCTTCAATTCAAGTGACCTAACACGGTTTGCACGCTATCAGTGCACACCAACACCACATGCTGCTTCTTATGGAAGCTCGAAGGGCCCTGGGAAGCAGTTGTCCTGGATTCAATTTAACCAAGGCTGTCACAAGTTATTCAGCACCACACAGAGAAGCCCTAACTGTAAATGCCTGTAAACAACTGGAATTAAAAAAGAAAGTCATCAAAGGAGCAGCAAAAACCTTCAGGGAGTAGAAAACACAGCTGGAATTCCATCCAAGGGACAAGAACCTCACCTGAAGCACCTGGGCTCTGACAAGCCTGCCTGCATTGCTCTTCACTTGTAAGCCTGTTTATTTGCACTACATGGACTCCTCTCCCTTTCAGGACAGAAATCTGGTGTTCACACATACAGATGGAAATCAGCAGGAAGAACACAATGGCAGTCCACATCTTCAGGGCTGGCTTTACAGAGAAGCTTCTCTTCCCAGAAGAAATTCTCTCTTATATGAACTTCAGATCCACTGCAATAAACCTATTAAAAAAAAAAAACCAACCAAAAAACCAAAACAATTTATATCCCTATGAGCAGGAATGGACAATGAAAAAGTACAAAAGGCAGGCAAGTATCATTACACATCACAAACAAGCAAGAGCTCAGAGGCAGGAGGAGTAAAGACCTTTCTCAACTTCCCAAGGAGGCTCTTTCTTTGGAAAAGGTATTTTGCTCTCCTTCCCCTCGCCACCCAATGGAGAACAGCTTAAGTCAAAAGCCATGTGCACAAAGTCAATCTCAAAGCCCAGAAACATGTGGGAGCACAGATATGATGTCTTTGGACTCATTCTGGGACCCTTAACGTTGTGCCCAGGCTCAGCAGAAGGGTTTTCACCAGTTTGAGCACACTGATAACAAGGGGAACTATAGTCCTGGCTCTGCCTTTACACCAAATCAGTCAAAACCAAGTAATCAAGGTTGATTTCTGCTGTGGTTTTCCCGCTCATTACAAAAACCTCAAATTTTGATTGAAAACAAGCAAAACCTGCTATTTCCGGTCTTCCAAGACATCACACAGACACAGCTGTTACTGAAGAATATTCACACCCACAGTCATCCTTCATTTCCCCACATAAAACAACAGATAATGTATTTCCTTCATTATTAATGCACACATGTGACTTTGACCCAATGGAGGGGCTTTTGTCATTGAAGACACTGAAACAGCCCCCACTGACATCAGAGCACATCAGTAGCTTCTATCTGGATTTACTCTCTTGGTTCTGAGGTTTTTGGAGCTTTGTATGAGCTTCCAAACAGTTCAGCCTGAACCAAACCTATTGTAAGCCTCTTCCCCAAATAATTTTTAAGGGCAATCCTCTTCCTCATGACTAAAGCAAGCTTTAGTCATTCATCCTGAAGTTATGAAGAGAAATGTGACAGCCTTCAAAGCGTGTTGAGATTCAGCTTTGTGTGACATCTCTGAGATGGATGTGATGACTGCTAAGGCAGTTCACAACACAGAATGAGCAGCATGTGTGAATGGTATAAATACCCCACTGAAGAACATCCAACAGTCCCCAGTAATGTGCGTAAGACCCTAATTTAGCCATCCAGACTAGAAGTCTCAGTTTCAACCATGAGAACTCCAGTTTCAACCATGCTTGTGAAATTAAGAATCTAAGAGCTCTTTCTCCTCAAGGGAAAAAAAAGCCCCAAACAATGTTTGTTACAAAAATGTTTATTAGCTGTGCAATATTTTGGTGCTTTGTACCATTAAACTTTTGTTTCAAATTTTTCCTTCTGCTATGTCCTAAAGCTCCAAACAGGGCAACAGAGTCTCAGTCTCAAAACCATCCTATCTGAAAAGGGGTGAAATATAAACAGCTACCCCAAGCTTCTCAGCGGACACACAATATACAGGTCCATACTGGACTGTCAAAGAGCCAAAGATGAGGACTAAACTTGATACTAAAAGGCAGTGCCTCAAATTCAGTTTTCCTAGTCAACCCTAAAGTTCCCTGAGGAATTCAGTCTCCTTCCTGCCTATTTATTTTAGTAAAGAGTTATTTTACCTGTTGAAAACAGATGGAGCATTTTTAGATGTCCTGCTTTCCCAGAGAGATGGGAAGCCCAAAATGACTGTAGGGCCCTTCCACTGCTGACCTCAGCTCATGCATCCCTCTGCAGCTTTCTCCCTGGAGCAATTGTGCACAGCATCAGGCTCATTTTGTGCAAGCAGGTTTCTCAGTGCAGCTGGAAGTTCAAGCCTCTTCATCTCACCTGGCAGCTGGAAATATTTCTAAATCTGACCTGCCAACAGAAGTCCCTTGGCAGGCAAAGGCAGCTCAGCAGCCCCATCTAGTCCTGTGCATGGCGACTACGCCCGGACTCCAGCCAGCACCGGCTCCCCGGGGCCTCTCTCCCATCACACACTGTGCAAGCACAGCACAGACTGACTTGGCTCTTGGAGTACCACTTCTTCCAAGTGCACCTTAGCAAAGTTGAAAGAATCAGGAGAGGAGAGGAGAGGACCTGTGCAATGCCAGCACAGCCTTGGCAACACACTACACCAGCATCGGCTGCTCAGGAAAGCAGCCCCACGTTCTCATCAGGGAACTGGCAATACTCATCTGTGGTGCTCAGCCAAGCCAATTTCCAATACTTTTCCCACTGTCCCAAACTGCAAGGCACTTTGACAAGTGTGTCTCAGCCTTTATCACACTCTTACTGTCACTCTTTGCATATATTGTAGATTAACCATTGAAAGCTGCAGTTGATAAGACTGGGAGCAAGGGGGAAAGCAAGGGAAAACATTAAATATTCTGCCCACAAGAGATTTTCCTAGAGCAGACAGCAAGAACTTCCTTCAAACCCCAAATCCTTCAACTTAAAGCAAGTGAACTGCGTTCCCTCAAAGACACTGTTCAGGTACCTCACCTCAGAGCACAGTTTCAACCTGCACTCCCACCACATGGTGCCAAAGGAAGTGCCCTTTTTGACAAGTTCACAGGTCATAGGCAGAGATTCAGAAAGCAGTAGTTAACCACAAAAAAAAAAAGGGAAAAAACCCATCATTAATGTATTTCACATTTCAAAAGGTGCAGCTTTTGTCCCTTTTCAAGGTCCAGTGTTTATAAGAAGCATTATTTTACAACTTAAGTGACCCAGAGAATTAATTACCCATGTAGTAATGTATGCATACACTGTTTTAAATAAACTAGTAAGGCATAACAGCAATGAATACAAACACTAAACATTTATTACAGGAGGTTTTTTCCATACCTTTAGTAATAATTTTGCAATTATAATAACCACCCTCAAAGAATAAACACCTTGCATTTCATTTTGCAACTGCAAATATAACAGCATTACAGCTATAAATAAATATTACCATTATTATTATCATTAAAATCTCAGTTTTAGGACAAATAAAATATTAACATTAATCTCAACCAACTCAAGAACTACATATAGGCGCAAGATCAAATGATCACACAAGTAGCTAGAAGCTGTTGCATTAATATGCATCCCTTATGCAAAGAGATGTTTTGTATCCCAAACCATATCAATTCACTAGAAGTCCTTCCCATCATGACTGACTTTGGTTCCACTTGACTGCAACAACTGCAGAGCAAAACAAAACCCCAGAAAATAACTCTCACCCTTCCAAAGCACCTAGCAGCCTTTCTGGATTAGGCCAGCATTGGTTTAGGGGGCCGTGCCAAGCTCATGCACAAGAGGTTTGTCCCCCCCTTCCCTCTCACTAAACATGGTCTCCTCAGGGGCCAACTGGCAATACTTCCCTAAGGCACTCAGTACAAGATGACAAGCTTGAAACACTTTTCAACATCCTTTAGCCAATTCTAAAAATCCCTTTGTAGACTGCAGAGTGAATGTGTGAGGCAGACAAACACAGTGCACAGACTGTATCAGACAAGCAAACAGCTCCTTTCCAAGACCAGTGACAGGATAACCAGTTGCAGCCATACCTTAATGCAGTACAGATGATGCTTGGGATGCTGTATTAAATATCAGAAACTCCAGCTAGAGGTGTGCTTTTTTGGCCTCCTCCACCTTGGCCAATTCCATTCATCCAGAACAGGAGTTACAATTACTTGCGGATCACTTTTCCCACCTTAACAACTGACCTCTATTATCACAAGCAATAAGCTGTATTTCTGACTTCCTGTCACACTTCTAGCCAGTGCCACATGGCTCCATCTGTACCCAGAGACCCCTCTGAGCACCCACCCCCCACATGTACATCCCACAACAACACTTACTAAACCTTCTTGTCCAAACTGTGGTGATCCCTGTCTGGACAACATAGCACAAGAGACGGATGCTACTGCTCCCTTGGAAGTAATTTTGAGAAAGTGGGGCAAAATTCACTCCTCAAGCACTACCTTCTCCACCTATAGAACATCCTCAAGGGAATTTAAAGCCAAACCAAAGCAAAACCAAACCACAAAAGACAACAACAAATAAAGTCTGGGAAAACACTACACTCTAAAAAATACAAAGTTCACTTTTGTTATCTGTGGCTGTAACTCAGCAGGTAACAAGCATGCTGGCAAACCAGAATAATTTTGAGTCCACAACTGAATAACTGATGACTTTGCAATGTATACACATATCCAGAGGGCACTGCCTGCTGAGTGTCACAAGAGTTCCTCACTTCTTGCTGATCTCACAGTGCTTAAGCCAAGGAATTTATACAAATTAAAAAAAAAATCATTATTTCAAAGGATGTTGCAAGAGGAGAGAAAAGCCCTTGGAATATAAATCCCTTGCCTCCATGCCCCTCCCCAGTAGCCTCAACTGCTCCTGGTTAAGCAGCTGCAAGGTGCATGCAGTGACTGCACAAGAGTGAAGAGAGCTACAGAACTAGACCAAAAAAAACACAAAAAGAAGGAACGTGGGTGTTTGAGATCACAGGTACAAAGTGTGCAAAGCAAATAATTTAGGGCAACACATGCTCCTTTGAGCTGTCACTGAAGAGCCAGTAGACACTGCCTCAAAATTCATAACTCACAAGTGCGCAGGAACTAGGTATGAAGTAAGGTCGGAGTTACAAAGAAATATTCTAGCTTCAGTATAACAACAAAGCAGGGAAAACAGGGGTGGAATACCCTTTGCAGACAACAATGCTACTCTCCCATCAAACTGAGAAGGCATAAGGCCTGTTTCCACTAGCATTTGCTGCTAAATACTTGACATGCTGTCAGCTCTCTAAACAAGTGCAACATTTCTCTCTTTAGAAAAACAGAATTAAACCAGATTTTGCTAAGGCAAGACAACCACATCTCCTTTTGTAAATCGAGGCAAAAATACAGGAGACAGGGAATCTGTACTGCAATCCTCAGATGAATTTTACTTCCCAAGCTTCTCTCCAAGACTGAAGATGAAAATGTAGATAGGTTTGGAGACAGAAGGGGCAACACCAAGGCACGTGATGCTAACTCAGTGTCAGCTTAGTATGACCAGATGAAGTTATATGATTCTCTGAACAGCAGCTTCAGAGCTATTAAGTTCCTTTGGCTCCCCAAGAAAGTAATTGATAAGCTGCTCCCCAAGAAAGTTACTGATAAGCTGCTTTCTATCAGTTTTACCCATCTCCATCTGTCTCTTCCTTGGCTGCTCACTTGGTTCCTCTCTCAGGGCACAAGGCAGGCAGCTTATACAGTTGAGGACAATCCACACTGCCATTATTGAGGCTTCATGGCCATCACGCTTTGCCTCTGAAGAAATAAATGCTAAAGCCTAAAACTCCCAAACCAGCACCACCCATCCATCATCCTTTCTCACCCGTATTAGTGCCATGTGCTGCAGTTCTGATGCTGAGAAGTACTACTCAGCAAAACACTTTTTCTGTGAAAAATGATCAGACAGCTATTTGATTTATGAAAATGTGCCTTGTTTTGAAATATCTGAAACAATCCAGTTTTAATATACAGAAAAGCAAGCTGCCAAAGGCTAACTGCTTAAAGCTGTGACTGAACAATAAATCTGTCAACAAAAATACCTTTAAGCAATAAAAATGTGTACTATGGCTCAACTGCAACCTTCCCTAGTCTGGTCTGCACCCGAAGCAGATAGGAGTTTTCAGATGTGTTGTTGTCTCATGGGAACTGGAGATCATATACAGGGTACTTCACACCACGTGTTTCAAATTAACCAGCTTTCAACAAGATCCTCAAAGGAACCATCCCAGTGGGCTCCCACATGAACTCTGCAGCCCTTGAACTAACACAGTGCAGAGTTCATCAAGAAGGGTAAAAGGCCAATTCCCAACACTGGTTTCTCTAAGTGCCTGCAGAAGCAGGTACTCTGCAGTGCAGGTGCTCCATGCTTGCTGAGGAATGGCATTAGAAGATAAAACCAGCCTGTCCCACATGCACAGAAATAAACTGTGCCTGAGAAGCTACTGAATCCAGAAGTGACAAGTGTGGAACTAACAGAGACTTCGAAAGCATGACTTCAGCCTGAAGGTCTGAAGGACATGTCTGATGGACATTTTACAGGGCAAGACAGTGACAGAAATAACCAAGTGTTACTTCTGGACCAGTGTTAAAAGTCTGGTCACCCACTCACCTCCTCCCCTGCAGAATCTTACCACAGTCAGCAAATTCCTGGCAATCCAGATCAATTCAAGTCCCACTGAAATGCCATCTTCCACTCCAGATATTTCTGAGAAATCATTATGCTTCTCTATAGGTTCATGAAGCTGAAATAGGAATTTTAGGCCCAGGGAAACACATGGCACACCTCCATCCAGAACACAAGGTTCTGCAACTTTGCTTAGGAATTTAAGCCTGTGCATGGTTTTCAGCAGAGTTACACACAGCAAAAATGTCACCTTATGTTAGAAAAGCATCAGGCAAAACTGTGGGAGCTCAGAAACTCAGGAAAGGTTCAGAGAGCCTGGAAACAGCCAAAACACAACCCCAGTACAATGACTGAAAAGAAATGTCTGCTCAGCCCTAAAACAACTGGAAGAAAGGAACACACTTTTGGCTATTTCTCCTTTCTTCAAGGAAGTAAGATCTTTGCGCATATCCTGAAATATGGAAACTAAACACATTTTAAAAAAAATTCTAATTATATGTGGCTCCACCTCCAGTCATCCTCACAAGCAAAACAATCTGAAGGCTTCTAGATTGTAGCAAACAACTGAGGTTAAAAAACGAAGGCAGTTTCATATGGAAGATCTCCCAGGTGAGATGCAGCAAAAAGACACTCCAGCTTATCTCAATGCAATATGACACTGGGGAGGTTTTCACCATACGTATGTTCGGACAAAGAAGAGAGTCTTCCTAAAAGTCTCCAAGCCAGGAATACATTTATAGCAATACCAAATAAAGTTTGTTGGCACATGCATCCCCGCTTTGTGATTCTGACAGCTTGAAAGGTTTGGAAATCAGAGGGCAGGGTGGGTGGGAAAGCTCAGCCAAATCTATTTTTTTCCAAACAAAGAAAGAATCAAATGCAGTAGCAGCTCTCCTAAACCTTGCTGGTCTTCCCTGCGGCAGGTTCTTCTTAGCCAGCAAGTCTTCAGGTCATGCATGAATCTGAATTTAAACCTATCTGTTATCAGAACCTAGAGGAAAAACATCCTTCCCTCTCCTTACTCTCATGGGCTGCCAAGGCAGCATCTGCAGGAGTGCTTCAGCTCAGCTCTTGGGTCTCATCTCCCACACAGCAACAGGGCACCCATGCTCTTCTACCTTGTTCTAGGTTCCCTCTTTTCCATTTCAGAGTAACTCTTTATTGCAGTTTTGAGTCTTGATACTCAAAAACTTATTAGTAAGTCAAAGTACAATAAGCTTGATTTGAGCTCCTCAAAGCTCTTCCAGTACCACAGAGCCCCTCATTCAGGGAAGAGGGACTGCACAGGCAGCAGCAGGTTCTCCTGAACCTTTCTGAGCTCAACATAGAAGATCTGTCTGTCTGCTGCTGATGTGGCTAACAAGAACTCCAAAACTATTCCAGGGGGCCACTTGAATGTCATGGGCATGACAGAAAGTCAGTAGAGCAGCTCACTGAGAGAGATTACAACTACTACAAACATTAGTTTAACTTGTTCCAAAGACACAAATGTGAGAAGTGTTCTGTATTTGACCGGACAGATGGGGACATAAATGCAGATATTTTCAGAAGCCATCTCAGATGCCTCTGTGCTTGTATCAGTCTTCAATTTTTGCTCAGTAGTACAGCAACAAACATAGAAAAAAACCCGAAGTTGAAATCTCTCTCTCAAATTTTCACACCTGAACTTTTAACAAAACCAAGTGGTTATTCTTACTCCTCCAGAAGCTGTGACCTGAAAGCAGCAGGAAGACTGAATCTATTAGAAACTTCTGGCTACTGATTTCATGCCAAAGATGCTCCAATCCTGTAATGAGGGGAACAGTGAACTAGAAAAGCCAAACTGCCAACAAGATAGACCCTAGTTACACGCCGGTTCAAAGATGAGCTCACCATACACTAATTATCTAGGCCAAGAGTTTCTCTGGAAGAGATTATCCGAGCTCAGACAACAAAAATAAGGGAAAGGACAAGCATTTGAAAATCACATTACAAGCAGCAACTCTTACTGCTTGCTTCTGACTGGTATTCTGAAGACTTTAGCTCCAGTGTACTCCAGTACAAACCTACAATACCATCAGATCAGCAGAACACCATTAAAGGCCAGGAATCAACAGGGGGAACAAACCGTGACTGAATGAGATCAGATACAAAACAAAAGATGTGCCAAGAATTAAATAACGCATGCTTGAATTAACATGCACTTCTACCTACCAAACAACACATTTTGTTTCAAATTGTTTGCTGCTAGAGACTGCAAGACTGGAATGAGAAATAGCTAAAAATGCAGGAAAGTGAGAACTCAGGCAGTCAGCACTGAGGTAAACACTTCTTCAGCCTCATCCTTTAAACAAAGTTTAGGACCCTCAGAACTAGAGGCCAGACTAATGAGTCCACCTTGAAGGCTGATGAGTCCCATCAGCTGGTTGTAGGGACCTCAAACCCATAAACCTGCCCCTGCCCTCTCAGCTGCTCTTCCTCCTGTTCAACTGTAATGAAGCAGAGGGGTTAAATGCCACCAGTAAACTGCCTCAGAACACAAGGTGAAGCGGCATCAATGCTGCTTTCCTCAAAAGCTGCAGTTTGCAGTAAACCAAGAACTGCCCTAGAAACAGCAGAGTCATCCCTACAGAATGTCAGGAATCTCACAGTGACACAATGCATGCCTGGCAGCATCACAACTGTCAACCACTGAGAAGAGTTTTTGCTTCTTAAAATCATCCAGAAATCTGAAAGTTTCCAAAAGAGATCAGGGAAAACTCCAATGGGTCAGAGGACCAAAAGTCTTCTCTTCAGGTTCCTTCCCTATTTTTGGCAGTTTAGAAACAGCATTTTCTCAGGATGTAATGGAGAAGGGCACTTTAACTTCAATTGCCTGGAATTATATTGCGAGGTAAATCTGCCCAAGCTGACAACAGAGCATAAAAACTGCACTGCAGTGAGGATCTTGCTAAGCAAACCCTCTAGCACCTATAGGCCAAGACAGAAAACTCTCTACCTATGCAGATGCATATGAACATCTACAAAATCAAACAATCTCTAAGCATTTAAACTGCATGCCCTTCTGCAAAGGGAATGCAGTTTAGGGACTAAACTGCATTTCAGCCTTTGCTTTTTAAAGCACTTCCCTCCAGCAGTAACATTCCTGGAGAAGAAAGAAAAACACTGAAATAAATTTGTCCACATGTTTTATTTACAAATTCTCTCCTTCACCCAGACATCTTTTATGTAGATGAATCCCTGTATGAAATCCTGTGTTACAGCTCTGTGTTCACTGTATTTTGTTCACTGTATCTTGTTAAGAAGCAACTGTAAATGTGAATGCCTGAGTCAGCTGTTTATCAGAATTTTGGAGCATGTATTTCAACTCCAGAAGGGACCTCTGCAGGTGTTACCTTACTGAATTACTGCAAACAAATTTGTCCCAAGACATGCCATAATTTAGGAGCTCATTCAGTAGAGGGGTTTGTTTTCAGTCAGCTCCCAGGGGACAGGTTGCCTACTCCATAGTTTGCATTACATCTGTTTCCACTTTCAGAGGGGTCAAAGACCAAATGCAGAACATACCACCCAGAAAGAACTGCTTACTAATATCGCCAAAATCTGCAGGAAAAACAAAAAAGGCAACCAAAATCCCCTAACTCAGCATTTTCTGTTTATATTTTATTTTTAAACTCTTTCATTCAGATATTCCTTAAGAGGATGGATCGTCGGCACTGGAAACCCAGTTCTGCTACAGCAGCTAATTCACATACTTCATATTTCATTGAATCAACATATATCCAACTACTATACATTAAAAGATTTTCAAAGCCCAGAAATCCTTGCTCCCTTTGCAATGGACAGAAAAGCAACAAACAGGAATCTACAAATACATGGATTCAGTCAAAAGCTATTTGCTGAACTGCAAACAAACACAACTTCCTGCTTTTGCTTACCAAGTCAGCTGGTAATAAAAGCCACCTGCATTAGGGCTCAGAGCAGGCCACGTGCTTCTCAAACTCAAGCAAGTATCCCAGAAGAACGCTATCAGCTGTTTCCACATTAGCTTATCTGTCTTAGGCAGTAATTCTTCAAACACACAAAGCCCATGTTTAACTTTATATGTGACAATAAGTCTAGCAGAACCTGTGGAACCTGGGACCTGCATAAAATTGAGCTGTGTAGCCACGAGCAGAGTTCATGACATTGCATTCCCTTGCTGGCTTCACCACCCAAAATGTGCCCATTGGAGTCAGGGTTATCCCAGACATTGCTAGTGATGCATTTCAGCCACAGCACATGACTACTCCAGCCACCTCAGAGATAGCCATTCCAGCCAGAATGCGTGGGTCCTGCCACTTCCACAATGCAAATACAAACTGCTGGCAATCCCTTAAAAAAACATCATCATAGATGAAGATGTAATTTATGTCTTAGCAATGCATACTTGCAGTCCAGAAAGCCTGGGCTGCATCAAGAGCAGCGTGGCCAGTAGGTCAAGGGAGAGAATTCTGCCCCTCTGGTCTGCTCTGGTGAGATCCCACCTGGAGTGCTGTGTGCAGCACCTCTCCTATGAAGACAGGCTGAGAGAGCTGGGGCTCTGTTCAGGCTGGAGGAGAAAAGATTGTGAGGAGACCTCATTGTGTTCTTTCAGTATTTAAAGGGGGCTTATAAAAAAGAGGGAGATGGACGTTTTACAGGGGATGACAGTGACAGGACAAGGAGAGATTTAGCAGAGATGCTAGGAATAAGTTCTTCACTGTGAGGGTGGTGAGGCACTGGCACAGGTTTCTCAGAGGAATTGTAGATGCCCCTTCCCTGAAAGTGTTCAAGGCCAGGTCGGAGCCCTGAGCAACCTGATCATCTCTGCCCATGTCAGGGCATTTGGAACTAGATTATATTTAAGGTCTCTTCCAAGCCTAACCCCTTAATGATGGGAATAAATGCTCTTTGCTTGCACATAGAGAATTTCAAGATATCACTGGGCATTTCTCACCTGTCAGAATTCCCCATCCTTAACCCCCTTAATAAGCAAATCTCTGTTTATCTTATGGGAAAAAAAACCAAAGTTTTTTTACCCCCACCACATTCTCCTTGTTTAATTAGATATGGGAGTTTCAATCTAGATGCTACTGCCAGCAAGATAACACACTGATGACGTAAAGTTTCATCAAAAGGACTGATGGCATAGAGGAGTTCTGCTGACACAAAAACACCAGCCCAACCTTTGTAATGTGGGTTAGTCCATAGCACAACAGGGCATCAGTTCAAAAGAGCAGAGCAGAGGCAAGGTAGATCAACCCTTCCTTATCTCACAGGGTGGGGAAAGGGGTGTGAAAAGACTGAATCATTGTGTATAGCTATAGGAGGAACTGGTCAGAGTTGGAAGCGATAATGAAAATCAAGTCTCTTGAAATCCAGCTTAGTACACAGCTACAAGACAGTCAGCTTTTCCTATGAAAGTACACATGTAGTAAGTGTCATTAGGAGCATCTCAGGAACATCCAGAAATACCTGCTGTGGTATTTGTCTTTTCAGATGGAGAGAGGGAAGAGACATGTTTGTAATGTATGTTCCTGTAACAAATTACAAACAAATCAAATTCTTATATCAATACTGATATTCAGGGCATGATGTACACTGAGAAATGTGGAAGTAAAGATTTAACACAAATGCATGAAGTAGCCTCCTCTCCAGTTAATGGCTGTTCAATCTTCGACAAACCCCAACTATTTCCCTTCAACCACTTTGCATTCAGATCACTTCTACCTTTACTTCCTGTCCTTCAGTTTATTCCTGGTTGGCGAACAGAGATTAATTTTGCCCTCACCCATCTGCACATACTCAGCTCCTGCTGACTTCTACACAGTTTCTCTCTACTAAGTGCCTTGTCTTACAGCAGCTTCTGATTTAGAAAGAGTAAAAGCAAAAATAATGATTTTGAGTGTACAAACTTACCATGCAAACACTTGTAACTGTTTTCTTGCTGTCAGGAATTATTGCGCCTTTAGGAAAAGCAAAAGCCAAAAAAAGCCTGGATACAGAAGGATTACAGCTGAAAGCATAGGAAAAAATGTATAAAATGTTATTGTATGCAACCAGAGAGACATTTCTGCGAGACTGTCAAAGCATTTTCACAAAGAGTGGAAGAGCGGAAAGGTTTATCCTGCCTTCTATACAGAGAAGCCCCTCAAAAAAAAAAAAGATAGAAAAGAAGACTCAGCAAAAGAACATGCTTAATCCTATTAAAATTAATGAGATTTCATCCTGGTCTCCACACTCTAGCTGTAGTAGGAGTTTAACTTAAGTAGATTTAAAAACAGATTTAGTTAAAGTGCTACAAAGTCTCCTCAAGCCAAACAAATATAAATCCAACACAAACGTATATATAAAATTCAACACAAATTTTATCAGCCACTGTCCTTAACCCCTTTTTTTTTTAAACAAATCTGAAACCAGGACACTTAAGAAATATATACTGACATGTTTTGCTGGACTATTGCATAAATAGTTCTCTGGGCTTGGCACCAAGTCCGAGTCAGGTGGAGCCAGGGCAGGCAACCCCAGTGCCCTCCTGGACAGTCATTGTTAGCAGAGGCAGTGAAGGGGACTTGCTGGATGTCTCAATACATTAATAAAAAGGTTCTTGTACACAGACCACCTCTCCTTCCCTCTCTGTGTACTTAGGGAATAGCAGAGGTACTCTGGGGGCCTGGACAGCCCGTGGCCACATCTGCAGAACCCAATTTAGCTGTCCTTGAGGTGACACAGCCCAGCTGAGTCTCCCCAGGCAAAGGCACCAGGAGCTGTGGTGGTGCACAGAGATAATCCAGGCACAGCCCTGCAACCCGCACTGCCAGCACAGGCCAAACGTCCTGCTCCAATGGGGACCAGCTGCTTCCTCAAGCAGGTGCAAGATGTACAAATGCACCCTGGGTCCTGCCACCCCCAGGGACAGTCCAGTTGGCTGCAAATAAACAAGTTCCCATATCCCTGGCTCTCTGCCTTCTGTTCCTTTCTTCACAGCACATCATCCTGCAAGAAAACAACCAAGCACCCAGTGTGCTTTCCAAATGGTTGACAAGTTATGTGAAGCAGGAGGAAAGGACATGATGAAGAATCCAGACCCATACACTGTCATTCCAGAGACCTCACGGCACTGGAGACAGGGTTTCAGTCCCATCCAGTCTGACAGCACTACAGAGCACCAGTGGTGCCAGCGCAGCAGCACACCCACCTCTCAGCACTAAAACCCAAGATCTGAGCCTTGAGGAGGCTGTGCCCAGAACAGCAAAGAAAAATAAAGCCAGCAAAGGAAATGGAAGACCATCAGACGTTTTGGCACCTATGGTGATGGACATTCAAAACTGCCCTGACAAAACCTCATTCCAGCAAAATCAGAAGAACAGCAAAGCAGAGCCCTCAGCTAAATGCAAGGTTTTTACCCACAGAACCAAAGCAACGAGCAAGCCAGACAGCAAAACTGCAAGCAGCCAAGTGCTACCTTACACACCAGCTAGACAATCATGTGGACCCACTGAGCATTAGAGCTCATTTCTGCAGTTCTTGCTACTTACTTTCACTGGATAAGTTGCTCACAGGAACACACAGAAATGTCTGTGCAGACATTCCCTCAAGAAGGGGGGCTCCACAGCATGGTGGAGATAAGCTGTCCTTTCCTGAATGAACTGCTGCATCACAAGCACCCTGCGCACCTTACCTGCATGGGGACTCTCTTAGATTACCAGCAGTCAAAAGCTGGAGGAGCTGTGAACCCAAAATGCACAACCAGGTCCTGCCTGCACTAATTTTCAGCATTGTCACTGTCCCTGCAGTGCCAGAAGCATCCTTAGAACCCAGCTGCCAATTCACAACTCCTTCACTAACTCCCCCCAGTCTACGCTGTAGGAAGGGAACCAGAAATGGCTGGAGAAATGAACACATTAAATGCTTGCTACCATCAAGCAAGAGAAGGTTCAATAGCAGTTTATTTCACAGGACTTCTTGGCTTCGCTATCAACAAAGTCAACAGCCCTCTGGGAGCCCTGTCCACACCCAGACAAGGCTGGGTATCATTGACATGTGGGGTATGACAAAGGACTACACCTGCAGAACAGGCTGGAAGCTGGGAAGGGAACCAACCTTGTTGAGCCAAAGGACACAGTGTCAGATGGCATCCAGCAACAGCACACACAGCAAGGATATTGCCCTCCCAGTCCTTTTAAGGGCAGGAGGAAAAAAAAAAGTCATAAAGATCATCTTGTCTGGCTGCTGGTTCAGCACAACCCATGAAGTTCATCCAGCTATTACTGTGTTGGACAGGGGCGGGAAGGGTATCTCAAGCACCTCACAAATGAACTTTGAACCAGCTGTGTACATAGGTACAGACACCTCCTTCAGAAAAGCATCCCATCCCAACTGAAACAAGGACAAATGGCCAGCTGGTGTGGGTTGTCATTGCTCTGCAATGCACAGCAGCTGAGGAACTTCCTGCAATTCCTGGTGTATTGACTGCTTTTTTCTCCAGCGTTCCCATGCACAAACATCTCCATTCCTTAATGTCTCTGCAACATCTTCCTTTGAAAATTTAGCCAGTAACATACAAGTGAAAAGTCTGCCAGTATGTTTCCTGTAACCCAGGGCATGCATCGAGACACTTTAAATACATCACCAGGTCTTCAGCATTGAAGTTTTTCATGACCAAAGCTTGAAATTTTGCTTGCAAACTACTCCCATAGCACTCAAAAAGCCTGTGCCAGGAGACTTCCCTTAGCAGGCAGAGGCTTCAGGTTGTATGGATGCACCAGTAAGAATTTCAATAATAGATACCCAGATGCAAAGTCTGTTTCCTGGCAGATGGGTTTATAAATCCAGCAGAGAACTTGCAATTAAAAACAAAAAATAAAGATGTCCTCACTGATATGTTAAGAGGCATGTAGCCTCAAATTTCTCCCAAAAAAAGTACTAAGACATTATATGTGTGTATACATGCATTATATATACATAAAAGCCAGAAGCAGCAAACACACACAGCACATACGCAAATCTACTACAGACATGAAAGCTAATAAAAATTGATGGATTCTTTCTAAGCTATCCATTGCCACATAATGGAATGCATTAACATACACAGTAGTGGTTGATTATAGTAGATAGATTAGATTAATACAAAAATACATGCACTTTTGAGACAGAAACATTGCACCAACCTGCATCCTATAGCCTAGTTTTCAAAGCTACTGCTCAGTCACAAACCCTCTGAGGACTAAAGGGCACCAAATGTTCACTATCAGCAAGTTGACACTGCTCATCAAAACTGCATTGCAATCTATCTTAAGGTGGGGTGGATTTCCTGAGTTTGTCCCTCCAGTAAGCAGTCAGATAACTCACTTGATCAGGAGGCAGCAGTGGTGTTGCATGACCAAGTCTGGCAGGGATTCAGCCAGCTAACATGTAGAACATCAAGTCACATTACTTGACACGATCCTGCGACAGTAGTTTTCTTTGCCAATCCTAGAAAACAAAGTTTGGGAGACAGAGGGGAAAGGTAAAGGATTTGCTGAATCCACCAGATGAAGATTCACTGCGATAGGATATCCCCACAGAGTGCCGTATTTGAGAGCTTGGTCAAAGAACGGTGTTTATTCTTCCTGCCATTTCCCGGACTCCAGCCGACACCCTGCTAACACCGGCCAGGGTACAGCTGAACCTTCTGAAAACCTTTACTTAAGGTAGGATAAACTGAAAAAGATTTCAGTGCCATTCCACAGGAATGCCACTTACCAGCGTCATCTCACTTGCACGCACTCAACGTTATTTATTCGGACACGCGATATATTTACATAGCAGTGATGCCGTGCCCAAGGGTGGCGACTCCTACAGACACCGGATCTTTGAGGTGGTCCATAGGGCCTAAAAATGTTACCCTCCGGCGGTGAGTTACTTGCTGAGTCAATCACCGTCTCCCCGCAATGAGCGCAGCTCTCCCCGCTAACAAAACCATCGACGAGCGCTCGCAGCCTGCGGGGGAGCCGAGCCACCGCTCCCTCCGGGGCGGGAGGAGGGGGAGGGC
>VXBQ01000484.1:4949-63215 GCA_013400175.1 Phainopepla nitens | reverse complement strand
GGGCTGCGCGGGGGCTGCCCGGGAGCTGCGCGGGAGCTGCCCGGGGGCTGTGCGGGAGCTGCCCGGGGGCTGCCCGGGAGCTGCCCGCGCTCTACGGCTGCTGGGGCGTCTCTGCAGTTCTGTGCGGCGCACGGCTCTGCTTGCACGAGGCTGTTTTCCTTCTCCTCCCGGGTTCTCCGCACCGTGACCTCCGGCCTCACCGGCACGGCAGCAGGAGCGGCCGGGGCAAAGCTCCCGTTGGTGCCGGCCCGTTTTGCGCGTCTTTCCGACGGCGGGCTGGACGCGGCTGCGAGCAGCCTTGTCTGCTGGAAGGTGTCCCTGCCCGTGGCAGCGGGGCTGGAACTGCATGAGCTTTAAAGCCCCTTCCAACCCAAACCATTCTGTGGTCCGTTATCATCACCCAGCAGGAATAAAAAATAGATACGTGTACTGGCTAACAGCGTCTTGCGATCCCGGAGTATGAAAAACACACATTCTACCATAATCCAGACGTAACTGTTCTCATGTAACCTCTACACTGCAAGTCTTTGCTTTACTGGGCGTGCCAGTCCACTGCCCACAGCATTGCTTGTACGCAGAGAATGCTGCTGAAATAAACACTAAATCAAAGCCCAGACATCAGCTCTTGGATGATTGTTTTGTTGTTCTTAGTGTTGCTGTCTATGGAAAAAAAATTCACATCAGCAGCCCTCATCTGCTTGGAGAAAACCCTACCAGCAACAGAGCTTTGAATCTTTAATGTTGCATGTGCTGCTCATGTATATAGAGACACACACATGATGTAAATATCTAAGCTGCACTCTGAAGTGTGGAGCTGGCTCCATGAAATGGCATCAGGTGCAGGACTTCAAGAAACCATGGGTGCCCATTTCTGAGCAAGCACAATGTCTCCTGAATTCAGCTCCTTTGGATTATTTCCAGATGGCCCAAAGAACAGAGGCATTAAACACTGGAAGAAATTCTTTACTGCAGGGGGGGTGAGTCACTGGAGCTGTTCTCCCAGAGAAGCTGTGGTTACCCCATCCCTGTCAGTGTTCAAGGCCAGGCTGGATGGAGCCCTGAGCAACCATCTAGTGGAAGGCATCCCTGTCCATGGCAGGGTGGTTGGAACCGGATGATCTTCAAGATCTCTTCCAACTGAAACCATTCTGTGATGCTATGAGAAAAGAGTCATCAAAAAAAAACCATGCAGAAACCAGCCTTGTGCACACACAGGCGCGGTCCAGACTGTGAGATGCTTCACCCAGTAACTGTACCATTAAACAGGTGAGGAAGGAATCCTTGTTCCCTCAAGTCATGTATGGATTTGTCTGTTACTGCTAATCTGGCCATAAATGAAAGTGATGCCAAGAATTCACATATCTCAATGTAATTTTAGAACACAAACTTTGCTTTTCAAAATGAGCAGTGGGGAGGAGGAGGCGGAGGAGCTGAAACTCTTGTCCATCAGTTAATTAAAAATAGACAAAATGCAAAGCTGGCCAAAGCTGGCACTCTACATTAAATAGCCCATTTAAAGCATGTCTGTCTGTATACATTGTATGGATACATCATCCCACTATATAGGATAGCAGCATTTACTGAAATATTCTCTCCCCTCCTTTTCCAGAAGGGAGAAGGAAGCTCTGCAATGTAAGCAAATTAGAAGAGGCAGTTGTAGGGGGGAGGGGGACTGTCTGCTGTAGAACAGATTATCTGGCCAGACTAAACACAACACTGGAGGAAATATTGTAAAGCTCTTGAGCAAAGCACAAGGGCATGTGGCCCTTAGGTTTGTTGTAGTGGAAAACAAGCACATTTCTGGGAAAAACAGTCCCAAGAGAAAAAAAAATGCCTATAGAAAAGTCCAGATGCACAGTGGCAAAGTACAGGCACTGAAAAAAAGCTGTGATCATGCTTTAGAGAATAGGATGTCATGAATGTGCCCTCACTCACCTGTCTCCCTACGATCCATGGAGAAAGTCAGTTGGGCTGTTTTGTTTGAGACACCCAGAGGACAATCTTCAAGTGTTTAGAGATCTTTGCAACTTTACATGTCTCGTGTGAAAAGCCGGGGGGCTAAGACATGCTTACAATAGCAGGTTTTCATAGAATATAAATGAGCTTTCAGTTGGTTTGCATTTATTCCAGATTGTCAGGAGAGTAGAGATTATGGGATATAACAAAAGGCTAACAAAGGGGTTTGGGCTAGAGGAGCAGGAAAGGAGATTTTAGGATATTAAACACAAATGGTTTCAGTATAGTCAAGCTATGTCCCAGACATTAACCCATTCAGGGACTTTGCACTGGCTGAGCTGGAGACCAAAAGGCAGATCTGTGTTTAAGAAATAGCACATTTCTGTTTTAAGAACAGGTGGTGATTTGAATGGGGAATATTTGCTCTTCTGGACTATTCAAATAAACGCAGGCAGTAAATGGAAATTAAGGAATAGTCTAATAATCTCCTGTTATGTCTAAGAAAATGTGGAACTACATTAAAGCATATAAAAGGTTGAAACTCCCTGTCCTACATTGTAATGGCCCATTTTGTCCAGTGCCAAGAGATGTTCCCGGCCTGCTTGGAAAAGCTGTCCCCCCAGGGAAGCATCATCTTTCCAGCTCTGTGCGTGGTACATACAAGCTGCTATAACAGAGTTTTAACTTGGTATAGGCCAGTTTACACACTGGTGTAAACTCCAAACTCTTAATTAAGCCAAGAACCTACTTAGCCTGCTATTATTTTTTCTGATAACCATCCTCTCATGGAGGACACGCCTGTGCCAACTCCCAGCCTGTGATTAGGGAAGAATCTGGCTAGAACTGTTCACAATATGTTTGCACAGTACTAAATACCATTTAATATGATCTATAAATATTTACACTTGGAGGAAGAGATTTGCTCTTTGCATAGTTTGCACACTGGCATCTGCTAGTCTGAATAAATTACTAATGAAAATCACATAGTGAAAAAAAAATTCCATTATGATTCTTTGGAGCTTTTAAAGACAGTGATGTGGTAAGGAAATACATTCCTTGGGAATTACATTCTGCACAAAATACCAATGCTGAAATAGGCACTGTGCAATAGCTGCCTCTGTGCAACTGAGGCAGCACAGACTGCAGGAATGCTGGTTTTCCTAGGCTGACAGAAGAGACATTTTTGCTGGGGAAAGAGAGTTCTTGTTCTCCAGTGGCCAATTGTACGATGGCTTGCTTTGGTATGACAGTCTTGAAGGGAACTGGATTTCTTTCTGATCATACATCTATCCCAGCCCTGAATTCAGTCCCACCAAATCATGAGTCTGGCCAACTCTTCTAATTTTTGAGCCTTTTCAGAGCATTCTAGCTTCCTCAAGCAAGACACTGCATACAAATCTTGACTATAGTTCTAAATTGGTTTTGGTGTATGTGAGAAAACATATGGAAATGTGAAACAAGTGCCCTTAAAAGTGATAATGTGGATCAAATCATCTAAATTTCACTGAGATTAACTCCTCATATTTGAGCAGAGGGGTTCCCATCTACTGATAGTAGTCACATAAAAAAATTCATAATTAAATCCTAAATGCTCTTTTTAAACTTATTTTAAAGCCAAGACTCTCATGTAATTTAATTTTAACAATATACATCAAAATAAAGAATTGGTCACAAGGAGAGACCATCACACTGACTGGATTTTTAATTACGGTAAAGTGCTAAATGCATGCAAACAGCTACAAATTATCCTCTCCGTGCATCCACAGAACATTACAACCATAGATATAACATGACTTAGGACCCATCAGGTTGCTCCTGTTTTTGCTCAAACTCTTAGAGCTGTGCCACTGGCACCACGTTACTGCAGCTTTGCCATGAAAAATGCATGTCACACTCTGTGAGAAGTCCTTCCACTCGGAAGCCATGGGAATCTCTGAAGCACGAGTTAAATATACATTACCTCCTCACAGAAGCAGCCTCAAGATATTTCTAGCAGTGCGTTGTCAGATGTGTGTTGTACCTGACATCGTGGAGCCGTGTGTTGCAATGTCCTGTGCTCATCTATCTTTACTTAGCTGTGTTTCTGTCTCTTCCATCTTTTAACTAAGGCTGGCTGAAAATGGAGAGAACCTGGGACCAAAGAGAGCCACAAACTGCACCAGAGGTAGGTCAGAAAGGGGATATCAGAAAACTGTTAAAATTGCTTTGGGATCATGGCACAAAGCAGAAAGCAGCTCTTGAGAGGTTTTTAACCACAGCCCCACTGTTTTGCCCTGCCAACACACTGCAGGCGGGAAAATCTCTTAGCCAAGCACAAATGCACACTTCATCCATGGAAGATGTTGTGAAGTCTGGATGGGAGTGCTGTTGTAGCTCACCTCTGGGCTGCAGTTGGCAGCTGTGTTTTATGTGGCCTGGTACACCCTTCAGCAGGCAATGCTGCAGTCCTGTACCTATACATCCTGTATATACCTGTACATCCTGTAGGGTTATGTAATAAGCCAGAACTGGAGCTTGCCAGGTGAATTCATTCCAATAAGTGTCTAAATCCACGTCGTCTGCTGTCCTAGCAGTTGGATTTCTCGTGACGCAGAGACTCGAACATCACCACAAGGGGGAGAATGTGGCGTTTTCTGCGTCTGCTTTGTAATGTTCGTGTTGAGAGAGATGTGGGACTTGTCCGAGGGTTATTGTGCAGACGCACACAAGAGCTGATCCTCACATGCAAAACACCATTCTGAAAGGAAGCACACAGGCTTTGCTTCACTAATGGGGGTGGAAAACACTTCCAGTAAGTTAATTGATGAATTTTTCCTAAGGAAAAATGAAACGTGCTGTCACTGGTCAGTACAACCTGCCCTGTTCACACAAAGATTTTATGCACGCCCCTCCTGGCATGGGTGTGACCGTGCAGGGAAGTAAAAGGACTGGGAGGACAGATCTGAATGGCCACTCCAGGGATACAGCTGAATTCTCATGAGAGCTGATGTTGACCTGGTTTCTGCTCTGCTCTGTTTAGCTCATCCATAAGGATTTCTGACTCATGCTAGAATGCTTTGCACTGGCTGCTGTTTTTTGCAGAACAGCCCAAGCTGGTGGAAAGAATGTGTTTAGGAACAAGAGGTAACCCCTTCAAGAAAGTAATGCTGGAAAAGCAACATAAGCAAGAATACATACAGTGGGAAAAGTGGGGGTTTGGGTGGAGTGGCAGAGGACAGGGAACTACCGTTGACAAGACAAAAAAAAGTAATTATGACAGTAGTTACCAAATCTCATCATTGCCTAGAGCTATGCCAGGGGGATTTTTAACCTGAGGGATTAGGAGTGCATAAAAATAATAACCTGGAACTTGAGCCTATATCCGTTATGCTGAAAGCAGGGATTTTCTTGCTTGAAAAGATCATCAATAATAAGGAGTCAAGCTCAAATGCTACTTTCCCAATCAAATAGATGGCAAACTGCACCACACCTGAGTTTGAGTGCAACATATTCAAGTCACACACCGGACTTCCTGCTTCAGTCCTGCTCCTCCTCTCTCCCTCCTCACACCACAAACCAGGATCTTGATCCAGTGCCAAGAACATCCGAAGATTATGCACAGGTGAAGTCAGAACTGGCTGAATGCTCTGCAAATGTTGCTGTTGGTGGGTTTTTGCTTTATTTTCAGCCTATGTGTGTGCAAGCCTTGGATTTGCCAATGAATTTTCCATCATTTTCTCACTACTTGCCACTTTAACAGCAGCCTCCATTGAGCCACCAGCCTTCTGGCCTTAGACAGGCACAGAAGGAAAAGGCTGTAGCTATTTGCATAACCCACAGAAGCAAAGATCGTTAAAACAATGCCTCACAGTGTTGCCGTCAGCCATGTGTCTGGTGGCATTTCTGCAAGTCACCATTCTGACCACCACCTTTCCACTCCAGGGTTTATAGCTGCAATATTAAAACATGAGGTGATCAGGAACCTGCACAAATTAACTCAGTGTGGAGCAGATGGGGTTTGTTGTGCTACAAAAGAAAAAAGCTGGTTATTTGAAGATAAAGCCTTTTGGCTGGGTTCAGACAGATTCTGAGGTATTCCTGCATAGAAAGAGGCACTGTATTATTACCAAGTCATCACAGTCTGTACCTGTAGATTTTCCTAAAAAAATAAAAATCAGCCCAAACAAACCACACAACAGTCTAAATAGTAGAAATACCGATGGAAGGGTAGCTGCTCTAATGATACAGCACATGCATGAACACCCACATTTTTTAAACAGGGGTCTATGGAGTGTCCACAGGGGCTGGAGGACAGCAAAGCATAGTGCCAGTCTCCTCCTGAGACCAGGTACAGACAGGGCAAGAGAGGGCAGTTAACCATTAGCATACTCTCTGGTGCTTAGTTTCCTAAATAAGCATCTCTTTAGTGAGCTGAGAGCTGATCACTAATGGTGCCATGAGGATTTCCTCCCCAGCCTGCCCAGGACACTGTGGCTTTCCTAGTCATGACCCAGGACTGACAAAAAGCCCCAAAGAAGGCACGAGGTGGTGGAAGGAGATAGCCTGAAGAGCAGTGGGGAATTGGACTGAAAGCCTGGAGAGCAGGCTGGACAGGGAGGTGCATGCACGCATCTGAGGGTGGCTTAAGGATTGATTCCCCTTTCCAGAGCCTGTGAGGAAGCAGCAAAGGGTTAAAGCATCTTCTGCTCACTGCTTTTTCTGCTTGATTAACCTATTGCCATCCTGTCAGCCAAAATGAATGTCTTTGATATAAGCCCATCCTCACATCACTTTGGTGACAGACCATCTCCTCCGGCTGCACCAGATCTCCTGCACATCTCAGCAGAGCAGCTGCTAATAAGTACTTGGAGGCTGTCCAAAGGGCCAGTGTAATGTGGGAGCAGGCTGGCAGGGGAGCCTTGCTCAGTGTCCCACCAGCTGTTGCACATTTCTGAGGCAAGATGGGATGTTTTGTGCCTGTCCCACCACTGCTCTGCAACACAGTTCCGAAACAATCTGAGTTTCAGATTGGAACCTGTGCTGCTTGTGAGGTTCCCCAGGCTGCTGGAGACAGAGAAAATGGGCCTCCACTGATATCTGCACTCCCAAAGACCACTTCACACAAACAGTGCAGAAGAAGAGACTGCCACCAGCTACTGCTTCTGTTACCTCTCCTTCAGTTCGGTGTGTCCTTCTGCCCCTTTGCTCCGTAATGATACCTTCAGAACTAGCTAAGTGCTTTTCAATGGCCTTCCAAGTGCTTGATCTTACAACTGCACTACAATCTCTGGTCATAGCAGTGTCTCTTCTGTCTCTCTCAAACTGACAGAAAGTGTGCACTGCCTCCATCCTTACAACTAGGTCATTTAGCTCTGAAACCTAGTGGTAATCACTTCAAAATGTCAGTTGTTTAGAGGTAGCACCCATTCTCTTACCCTGAAACCACACACCTAGATAATGGTAGAAAAAGTAGAAATACTTCAAAAAAGCATACACACTAAAGTATTGTCCTAGGTTACAATGTAAAGATGTGCCCAAAGGTATGTATTCAATCACCATCTCCATGAGCTGTTGAAACCAGGAGGGGCAGTGTTTTCCTTGTCTCCTCCCCCAGCCTATCTCCTGTTAATAGGCCATCAATGCCTTGCCCCATGAGTCATAGATAACTCCCTCTGGGAGCTATTTCTGTTTAATGGGCAATCAAGGACCCACCACATGACTGATAAAATGACATCATTCCATTGTGAGATGCTCCGCCCAGGGGGAGGAGCCAAGCATTCCCACCTGGATATAATCTGGGATTTCAAACAGAACAGCAGTGCTTGTCCACTGGTTTCCAGAGGGCAAGGTGTACTAGACCTTTTCTACAGGATCACCACTTCAGCAAGATCACTTCATCTGGACTACTACCACCACCCTAACAAGCAGGGTGTCAGGTTGTATTCTGACTCTGTCAGAAGTTTTTCTTTTGTATTATTGCATGTACTTTACCTTTTTCTAATAAGTTGCATTTCTGACTTGGAGTTTCACTGGTTTTTGCCTTCAAACTAGCACAAGTATATCCTTGTCCCTCAATCATCAGTGGACAGATATATGTCTTCTTTGGCTTCACATCTTTTACTTTCATTAAGATGATAGACTTGATGTGAATGCAGAATGTGGTACTGCCTAACACAACAGTCAACTACAAGTATGCAAAAATGCCCATATTAATGGGGCAAGATATCTGTTGCCTTTGATAAGAATAAGTATTGCTTTCTAAATGGTACTAAAATGTGTGTTCTTATACTGAAAACACTCACATTCACTATACCAGAGATCACCATCTGTCAGCATTCATGCTTGGGTCTTCAGAGAATCACCTTGAAAGCAGAAAACAACAACTTGGCAAACATTGATTCATGCCAGCCTTTGGAGATCTGCTTGTACACACAGCAAATAATTGCCTCTGTCTTGTGTATATGCAGAAACCCAGTCATCAGAGATCTCTCCCTGGTCATCTCTTTTTCATTTGGCTGTCCCGTCTCTGAGGTCTTTCTGTTCATTACCAAGTTTAAAGTGCCCTTGAAATGGCTAATCCTGTTGGCTCCTTGGACATAAATGTAGAGCTAAGACCCTCCAGACAGAACAGCATGGAAGGAGAGGTGTGTTGTGGTAAATGAGATCTATGTTCTCTGAACTTTTTTGATCTTGCATCCCACTATCAGTAAAAAAGTTTTGAATAGTCTTGTGCACCCTATGGTGTGCACACACCCCACTTTGCAGACCACTGATCTAGTCAACAGCTAAACCTTCCTGCTTGTTGCTCTGGGCTGACCCCTTTTGTAATCTCTATTTCCCAAATCAGATGTGTGGAAACTCCTTCGGTTCAGGTTTGCTCTCCAACAATGCAAATTGGCTCAGAGGGTATTTGCTAGGTGAGAGACAGAATCCACTACAAGGAGAAGTAAGGGTGTTCTATAATGGAAGGGGAGGGAAAAAGAGAGTTTAAGCAGGAGCTCTTGAATGGCTCACTGAGAAACAGTCTTACACCAAAATTCCACCAGGCCTCATTGCAATGGGTGCATAGTGGTACTCAGACTAAATCTGGTGTTCTTGTAAGAAGAAAGAGGCTAGAGAGGGATGGAAAGGATACAAATAATAGAAATAATCACAGTGTACCCTCTGGCAGCTGTGCCTAAGGACAGGACAGTACTTCCAGGTGGTTTAACTCTGCACAACTCCTTGCAGGCTCCAGAGAAGTATCTTCCACCATCATCATATGGCATGAGCGGGATTACTTGGCCATAGGCCCATTCATTCTGAGTACTTTTTAGTATAATCATGTGGAAGGACAAACTCCAAAGAGGTAAGGGTTTCATCTTAAGCTGACAAGAGGTGGTGTAGAGGACAGAAAAGTACAGGCTGCATCTTGGATAGGGACATGGTGAATGTGATGAAACACAAGCTAAATACAGATACATAGTGCCTTGCAAAAGACTTAGCAAAACCAGCTAATAAAACTTCAGGGTGAGTTAACAGGAGCTCTCTGTTGGTGCAGGAGGGAAAACTCTGTTTTGTTGGGTACTAAGAATTAGTTTGGGGCTAGCAGAAGCCATGCAGATTGTCTTGTGTCTCCCCTTCCCTCAAGAGTGATCAAAGTTGACAATTTGAACAAAGCTTCTTTTCTTGCCTTTTAGTCTCATGAATGTTCCTCTCTTGGAGAGGAAAAAATTAGAGCTAAGTTACTGGTCTGTCTGTTCCCCAGCTCCTTTCTCTGTGGGTAATAACCCAGTTCAGCAGCTGTTAGGTCCTTCAGGACAGAAACCTTAGCCAGACATTTCATGCCAAGAGAAAAAGAAGAGCAGGTGGCTTGGGAGCTTGTCTCAAAGATCTGTGTACCCCGGAGAGCTGTTTATAGGAGGAGCACAGGAAAAGGAACCTGGGAATTATTCAGGGCTGGCAACTGGCAGTCAGATGTGAAGTCATGAGTCATTTCGGTTAGCCACCTCCTTGGTATCTTACAAGTATTCCATCTAAAGTGAGAAAGAGAGGACTCAACATCTCTGATATTGCAAAAGCATAGGACAAAAAAAAAGTGTAATCACATCATAAAAGGAGAAAGCTCTGAACAAACAAATATACTTACAGGTCTTTTTTGTCTATCAGTATGAAGCAATATGGCAGCATGCCACTCCTCTGTTCATTTGGTCGTCAGAAAGAACCCAACTAGAGGAAGTTCATTCACTCCAGGGAAAATGTTCAGTTGTTGGCATAGAAAACAATGCAAACAAATCCTTGACACTGCAGGAGGTCATTAGCTCCCCTTTATCTAGCTAGCAGCATGCTATTTGAATTAATAAGGTAATAGGTGCCGTCTTGCTCAACCCTGAGTGGTTGCATAACTCATTGAGCAACAACATACCACAGTGAAAAAATCTGCCATTGCTGGCCCCTGAGCTCAATGAGTGAGGTCTGTGGTCCTCCTTTTATTAATGGCTACATGCAGCCACTGTTTTTCCCTACATCCTAAAGCCACATCAAACCTTGAGCAGTCCAAGCAAGTTAGGCAATACTTTGGGCAGTTCACACAGTTACCCAAAAAATTTCCCAAGTTTTTAGCAGATCACAAACAACTTTTAGTAGTTTCTTACTTACCTACAGTAACATATTATCTCTGGTTTAATAGGTTAGAGAGCAGAAGGGGAGGTGAAAACTGGAGCTCCTGCAAGAGGGCCAGCCAGCACCCTTGAGAGAAATAACTACATTTCAGGGATCATATTCATGGATTGCAACCACAGCTTGCAGCCTTCCCTTTGGAAGGGATGGAGCCTCTAAAAGAGCCAGGGAAGACACATGCCTCCAGAATGGTCACCTGATGCAAAAAGCAGGATTATTCAGCATCCTTCCTGACTTCTGCTAACTTGAGGTTGACTGCTTGCTAGGTGCCAGGAGACATTACTCATCACAAGAGAATTTGTTAATGAATAAGGTTGTTTAATTTGCCATATTTTTTGCAGATGTGCTTTTGCATTGGTTTCACTTTGCCAAGGGTTTGAGTTATCAAGCTGCTTTTTTTCCTTTTGGTTCATGTTAAGTGTCACTTGATCTGGTTGTCACATGCACTGAAGGTACTTGTCTGGGTGTGGAGGTGCATGTATGCCATCAGAGTTTGTCTCTTTGGCCATTCTGCTAATGTTGCTTCTCACGTATTTCCATATTGCCTGCCTGCATTGCTGCAGGCCACATACCAGTACTGACAAACACTTACACAGCCCATCTATTCCCAGCCCAGGAGGTGGGCTGCAATCTTAAAGCTGGTGGTAGAGCTCAGAGTCAGAAAGGCCTTGGCATAATGGGCTCCCAGCGTGGTACTGAGGAGCCAAGAGCAGCAGCCCTGTCTGTACAAGCATGTCAGGAGGGTGTTGAGTGGTGGCTGGTTGGACCAGCTCCTGCCAGTAAGATGCAGGAAGACAGAACAGAGGTATATTGGCAGTGGTTCAAGGGTTTGTTCAGGAGAGGAAGGAATAGGAGAATCCTAGTCTAGACCTGTATGTGAGAAGATGGGCTGATTTTCCAAAGGGAACAGAGCAATGCCATTTTATCCATGCTAAGAACCTGTATTACTACACTGCTACCTCTACCAGCATTGAAACCCATCTAAGCAATGTGAATAGAAAACAGGGGAGTGAGCTAATCAGGGCATCATTTCATCCAATAGGATGTCATGCATCTTACATAAATTACCATAGCAAGTGCATTTAGAGTATGTCTGCTAATCCCAGGCCTCTCCATGCACGTTGTGCCACTCTGGTAAAGCAGCCACAGAACTGACACACAAGAAGTTCCCATTCCAACCAGTTCTTTTTAATCCTCTACTACATATTTGCTGCTCTGGCTCACCCTTGGAGTGAAGTTTAAAGTCATACTCTGCAGAGTAGCTGGGGCCTGTGGGACAGAATGCCTGTGTTCTCTGTCGCTGAGTTCTGAGGAGCTGAGACTGTAAGGAGCCAGGATTCATCAGTATTTCTGCTGAGGAAGAGGAGACTCAAAGGCTATAATCTGTCATGAGGCAGAAGGGAGCCATACAAGACGCCTGTTGCTCCAGGAGTCACCAGAACCAGCCTTCCTACCTAGCTTTTTATCTGTCTCATCACAGCATCATCAGGATAAATACACACCTCAGGAGAAAACCATTTGTTGCTTTATTGAACTGCCTCTAGGGATTGATGCTGCTTTTGCCTTCTCACACATTTCTGCATTATTAATCAAGATCACCCACATCAGAGCAGTCAGGAGCCTTTAGGAGGAGGAAATGCAGGAGAGGAACCCTTGGAAATTAACTCCGACGCTTTGGACTTGAGTTATCTGCAGCATTGTCAAATCTGGCTCTGTTGGAGTCATGAAATAGGGCTTTCAGATGGTGTATTTCCAGTTTCATAATAGTGATTTAGATACCTGAGCTTTCACCCACAAGCAGTAAGACAGATTTATAATTCTTAGGATCAGAGAAAAAAGCCTAATAACAAGTGTACCTTAGAGCCTACAGTAACCAGCAGAGTGCTGTGTTTTTAGGAAAAAACAAACCCACAGTATTTCAAGATGTTTAACATTGAACCAGTGCATATTATGCTTATGGTCACTCTCTCCATCCCCCAGCTTTACTCGCCCTTGACGAGTCTGAACGTTAAAAGCCAGTTCTTGAATCTCCAGCCAGATTCTCACTGGGCAGGTAGAACACCTCCTCCCACCCTATTTGTTCCACTTCCACTGCCAAAGGGCACCAGCCCTGCTTCACCACCGAGTGACAGCTGAGCTCAGCCTTCTAATCACTCTATCTGTAGCCAACAACTTTCAATGGTTGAGCAGAGCAGAGTGAATTGATATGTAATTAACCCCATCTGGGTCATTCACAACTTATATTAGAAAATATTGGCACTACTTGGCAATTCCTGGGCTCACAGTGACATAGCAGGGCTGAAAAGCCCCAAATTCAGCAGGAATTTATGGATTTTACTCTGTCTTTGCACTGTGTGTCCTGGGTGGGTGTTTCTGGGTTGTGTGATGTCATTTTGCTGAGGGGATCTAATCCCTTGCTGAAGAGTGGCAGGAGGAGTGACCATGGTACCACAGAAAGCTACATTGCCTGAACAGACACCTCTACCTCTTCCCCACGGGTTTTGTTTCTGATCCAATGGAAGGCAGCACATATTACATCGAAATCTGGTGCTTCTATTGCAGCTGTTTCTTTCTGACTCTGGCAGTCTTCATACACAGCCATGCATTTCAGATGTGTTATGCAGCATGTCTGTATGCCCCAGAGGGGGCTGCCTCCTGCCAATACCATTCCATATGGGGTAGTTCAAGTGTAAGGGAGTCCCAGATTTGACCCCTAGCCAATGAACATTTCTGTTTCCAAGTGAACTTTTCAAATATTTCTTTTGATTTGGGGATGACAGATGGTCAGTTCCCATGCTCTGACTCCCCAGACATCTAAGGAAACAATAGCAGGTAGATGAGGCTCAGAATTCACCCTTGTAAACCATCTGAGTCAGCATCAATGCAATAAAATCACATTCCAAATCAGCTAGCAAGGTCCTCCCTCAGGGCGGGACTGCAGTGGCTGCCAAAGGAAAACAGAACTGCTTGAAGGTCTCCAACAGCACTGTCAAACTTCAGAGCAAGGACACAGATCAGTGGACATCCTGACTTCACCCTTTGCCAGCCAACCTCTTCTCTCTCTGCTGTTCAAAGCAAATGTAGATTTAGCATCAGCTGGCAGAAAAAAAATTGTGCAGACTATACAATGTCAGAGATACCTGTATTTTGCATCATCTCAAGCCTTCAGGGTTTTCTTAGGCTTCACCATTTACTAGTGGAACCACTGCCTTTAGTACCATGTTATAGCTATTGCCACTCCCTCTTAAGCTGGAAGTTTTCATTAATGGCAATAGCCACAATAATAGACAACTTTCTGGGCATCTTGAGTTGCAGCATTAGCTGCTCAGGTTATGAAGGACAACTGGCTGCTGGAAAATTCTACCTAAACAGAGAGGCACTTCATGGAGGAATCATAGGCAGAGTAATGTGCATGGGTTTTTTTCCCTGCAGAGTGTTCTGTATTCATACATGAGCTCTGGGTGGAAATAAAACAACCTCAGCTTCCCAACTGGCATCACAGTCTCATTTCATAACTACTACAGTCAATGACAAAATGTCTTCTCTCCCCTTTAAATCTGATCACTTGCTGTGAAATAATTAATACTATCTCAAATGGTGTTTATATAGATTAAAAATCCCCTTGCAAATTCTTATACCTGAGTTTGCAGGGCAGGGCTCCATTTGTGTCAGTCTGAGACTGATTCATTGCTGCAGGACCCTACTGCTGGAATTGCAAGCCCTGTACCAAAGGAATCAGACCTCTCCCTTTCCACTGCACACCAGTGTGGATCTGTACGGCTCCACGCACCAGGCAGCTGCAAACAAAGCCCAGGGCGTGCTGCAGGTACAAAGAGCCCAGCTGCCAGCATCAGGACTGCTGGGGCAGGATAGGTGAGCGCAGGATCTGCTCAGACCTCAATCCAAGCCAGGAACCAGGAAGACTCTCGTCAGGAACAGGCAACAAAGGAAATAAACGAGTCTGCATGATTTTAAAGACTGTTTGATGGAAATGAGAGGCAAAAAGGGGGAAAGATGCCAAACCGTACGTACGAGTGGTGGCTCGCAAACTGCTGTGAAAGAAGGGGTCGCCAGGAAGATGCGCTAAGTTTTGCTTTCCCGAGGGAGTATTTTATCCCACAAAACCCTGTAAAGACAGCGAGGACTTGGCTGCAAACCGAAAAGGAAAGATAGAGCAGGAGAGGGCGCCACTGGTTTGCTGGCATCTCCCACCTCAGCTGGCAGGCTTTGCTGTTCCCTGCTGACACAGATGCAATCCAAAACCACTGAACTGCTTCCACCAAGTGCAGCGAACTCGGGATGAAGTGGACGGCAGAGAGATCCGAGTGACACATGCTGAAAGTTCTCTTCTAGGAGGGGCAAGTGGCGTTGTAACATCCGGGGTGGGGTGTTATCCCAAGGACACATTTCTGCTCACGCACACCCCGATACCGAGCCGGCTTCAACCCAGAGCCATCGCATAAAACACGCCCGTGGTCGATGCAGCACGGAGCGGCTGCGGCTCCGAGGCTCTTGGGTGTGGGGTCCCACAACACACACTGTGGGGCACTGTCCCCTCTGCATCCCCCCCTCTCCACCGTCCTCCTGCCAATGGCTGCAGGAAGCAAGCCACAGCCTGGGCATGAAGGGAGCGAGGAGGCAGGATGGTGGGCAGCTCCGTACGGGCTGCGAGTCCTTTTGTGCTGCCACTTCCCACTCACATGGTGGCAGCTGGGCTCAAAGTTCCGTCAGGCTGATGCTGCAGGCGGGGGAGGAGGAGGGGACACTGCCGAGGGATCTGCAGTTCATCCCCGCCTGTCCTGCAGGGACGTGGCTGTGCCCAGCTGGGCAGCCTGCCCTCCGTGTATGGGAGGAGCAGTAGGGCTGTCACTGGGGAAGGAGAGAAGTGCAGGGGGTTGTAGGGCCCTCATTTGCAAATAGGGTGTAGGACTGGTTTTCCCTACTTGGGGTATACCAAAGAGCTCACATGCCTCATCACACACTAGCTGCACTCAAGAGGTGGTGAACAACAGCAAGCGAGAGTATTTGGGAGCAAGAACTGGAGTGATCTGCACAGGGAGGGCACTGCAAATAATTCCCGACTCTCCTTGCAAAACGTCAGGGCTGCTTTTGAGCGCCTGCACTCGCACTCTGGCCAAGGCACAGCTGGAGGGTAGTGCTGCAAGGGGTGGGGGTGTGGGAAGGAAGGAATGGGGTCCAGCTTGGAGCTGCATAGTGGCTGGGGCTGAGGATGGAATAAAGTCCAGCAGACCACCAAGGTAAAGGAGTAAAAGAGCAAATTCTCCCCGAGGGATTTTCCTGCTCACCAAAGCAAGGCAGAAGGCCTGGCAAAAGCCTCTGGATCAGGCAGAGCTCTGGAGAGGACTGAAGGTTCCAGCTACTGCAGGAGGCTTTGAGGGAGAGAACAGAGGGGCTTTTCTTCTGCGGAACTGTGCCACCACCTGCCCACTTCTCACTCACTGCAGGCTACTGCTTGTCCTCACCATCTCCAGGGCACCCAGGGGCCCTCCTCAAAGAATGGCTTCTTTGGTTCACTCTCAATACCAGCCTGACCCTTTAAGAGCAACGATGTTGCTTCCTCGGAAAGTAGAAAATTATTCCAGGTGAGAAGAAGCCCAGTGTGACTACAACATGACCATTTCAGAAAGGATACCCAGCCCCGGTGTTTTTCCCCCTGTCAAGAAATGCAGCAGCATCTCCCAGCTCCTCTCTGCTGTCTCTCCTCAAAACCTGCAGGTGCTGTGTTATTTTCAAGCTGCATTTCTTTCCCTGATGCTTGGTACCACCTCACCTCTTTCCCTTCCACCAACCATTCTTTCAAAATTGAGGGCATCCAGGCAGCACTGGGTGTGTCCCAACCTCACACACTCTGCCAGATCACCAGCACAACAGTGGAGTAGGAGATCCAGCAGCATAGGAGTTAAGCTATTCTGCTCTGGCTGTACGGGTCTCTCCCTCCCATCTTTTCCCATGAAATAATCAGCGGGTTTCAGCCTTGCAGGCATGCAGAGGAGATCCAGCTGCTCTTGTGCAAGCAGGAGTATCCTCTAAGCTGCTGGGGACTGGCTGTCTGAAGGAATAATATCCACGGACACATTCAGAGTTGAAGGGTAGAATTGAAAGAATAAGCAGTTGGAGAGAGAGCAGAGGTGCTGCTTATTCCAGTGACCTTTAACGCTGAGGTCTCAGTATTTTAGGGACAGGATGGATTGTTTTCTGAAGGCCCTGACTTTTAAAAAAACCCAAACATATAAAGAAATACTCATTTTTGTGGCGGAGATTAGAGCACAGCCGAATGTCACTCCCTGTCTCAAACTGAATTTCCGTGGCTCAGGAGATGGGTGGCACACAAGAACATGGACTCAAAAAGTGCATTTTTCAGCATCAGGTCGCAGCAAGCAATGAGATGCAGTGGGATTTCACCTGCCTAGCTGGCCTGGCAACCAGCCAGGCTGGGATAAGGCAAGAGAGGCCATGGTTTCACAGTTAGCTCTCTTTTGTCTGAGGAAGTCTAGGAGTTGCAATACTAGAGAGAAGCATCTGCCTGGGTACCTCCATCCCTTTCCCTCTATGCCATCAAGTTACTCAAATCAACTCATTCAAAGGCAGAGAGAAGACACAGAGTCTGCTACCAGTCCACTGCAAGTTTGCTGACATGTTAGGGCACACAGAGTTTGCAGCCTTCTGCCATTCTGTGCCCATTGAAATCATGAAATCAGTAGTTCAGATGGCACGGAAGAAATTAGCAAAGATAACCAATGTCTGCCTCCTCTCATAAAAAAGCTCAGAGAACTCAAACAAAGCCAAGAGACAACAGATTCATCATGTTCAGGGGAACAGGAGCTTTTCCCATGATGTGTAGTGACACTGCGGAACTGCCCACAACAGGATGTGTTGGGTTCTGGACAGGAAAGGATGGACAGATTCAGGGCAGACAAAGACACCATAAAATACAGAAACCATACATTGATGGAGGCTGTGAAAACCCTCACACTGGGCTTCATCTGTTCTTGGGCTCTTCTTCATGTGTCTGCAACTGCCCACTGCCAGGTACAAGTGACTTGGAGGCCCTCACTGTACCCAAGACTCACTCCCAACTTTTACAACTGCTCATTTGCAGCCATGTCAGGGCCTGGAGGACACAGAATTATCAATGTTGGAGAAGACATCTAAGACTGTTAAGTCCAACCATTCACCCAGCACCTGCCATGTTCTCCACTAAACCATATCCCCAGCTGCCACATCCACATGCCTCTTGAACACTTCCAGGGATAATTGTTCCAAGTCTTCCCTGGGCAGACTCTTTCAACACCTGACCACCCTTTCAGTGAAGAAATTTTTCCTAATACCTAATTTAAACCTCTCCTGTGCAACTTGAGGCCATTTCCCCTCATCCTATCATGGTTACCAGGGAGAAGAGACTGACCCCCAGCTCCCTACAACCTCCTTTCAGGTAGCTGTAGAGAGTGACATCTATAGATCTTCATTGGTCCAACCAACCCCCCCACACAACCTCTGCCCATGGACCCAGGAGCCTCATTTGCATTCATCCTTGGCCCTTCAGTCCTGTCCTGATGTACACTGTAGGAGTAGGCAGAAAGCTGTAAAGCAACCAGTGAGTGTCAAACCCACACCATAAAGCACAGGACACAAGAGCAAAGCCAGGGTAGTTTATGGGGGCAACAGGCCCCTGATGGGGAGGAGAGCCCTGCAGCTGAAACTACAGAAGATTTGTCTGTCAGTCAGAAATGGGACACTATGGGAGAAGGAATGGGCACTGGGGACCCACACTGCTTCTGTATTGGTAAAGTTCACTTCACAAGAGCTGGATTGCTTTAGTTAGGTCATTCAGCCAGGCAGGAGGATGAAATTGCCTTTCTCCTAAAGGGATGGTGTTTACCAGAAGCTAAAAACTGCTGTTTTGTTTTGAGTTGAGGTGTCAGCTGCATCTACAGATGCTGTTTTGTTAGAAGGTCCCTGGATGTTTTGGACTGACCTCAGAGACCCTAATCTTGCTAAAAGCATCTGCTGCACTCAAGTAGGCTGCTGGAAATGCCAAGGTGCTCTAGATTCACTAGGGCATCCTTGAGGCTGACAGTCTCAGACCTCTCTGAGATATTCCAGCTGCAGCACCCAAATAAAATGACCAAGTAACCATGGCACATGGAGCCACAGGCACAGCAAGAGTGGTGGGCGATCCCCCATGGTTTTGGATGGCTTGTGACCTCTTTTCAGAGTTTATTCTCACAGCTCTTTGTTTCAAACTGATTTGAAAATATGAATTGATTAAATGTTGATGAAAGAAAATATGGTTGTGTCTTTTTTTCTCATCAGTCTCCTTCAAATGAATTCTCTTGGCATCTGTCATGCTACAATGGTATTAACTCACCCATTTCTGCATCACTTCAGAGGAAAAGCCAGGTGGTGCTTGGCTTTATTTGTAATGAAAAAAGACCAAGCTGAGGAAAAATACTTAATTCCTCATTCCCAAAAAAAAAAAAAGACAAGATTTGAGGCCTCCTTTTTTTCAACTGATTTAAGCCTTCCCCATCACCCAAAAGAGCACATGCCCTTTTTCCATGGGGAGCTGACCTCTCAGGATGGGGATAGAGCTGTTTGAGGATGATGCACCTTTTCTTGCTTGTCAGAAGGGCAGCTTCAGTCCCCCTTGCTTGTTGCATTCCAGCATAGCCAAAACCCAAGGCCCACAGGCCCCTGCCCTGTGCAAACCACCTGCACGAGGGGGGGAATGGGGGATGCAATATGTTTTGCCCAGCTCACCAACTTCAGCACTGAAGGGGGAAAAATTTTCATACAGCTGTTGCCTTTTGTTACCAGTCCCGTGTGGCTGAAGTACAGCTGTTTAATTAGCATTTGCTCCAGAATTTGGGCCTACCACCTCTCCAGAGGCTAAAATATGGATTATCTAAGGCAGGGAAAGATCTGAGACTCGTGGGGTTTTTTACTGGAGGACTGGGAAATTGGCTGTTTGCAAAAGTAAATCATATCCGCATGACACACAAATTTTTCAAAAACTATTGGCCACATGATCAGTTTGAACCTCATATCCTCCTTGGAGGCTGGTGACCGAGCTGGAGAGGAATCAACAAAATCAAGAGTCCATTGACTGACATCACCATTAGTTCACCTGCTGTCTGAGATAAGGAAAGGGTATTGTCTTGGCCTTAGCCAGGAAAGAATTATGCATGTTTACAAATGCATCTCTCCGTGGCTGTCACCACCTCTCAGCAGAAAGAATAGCAGAAATAAAAAATATCCTTCAAACAATGGCAGTAGAGTAATTTTTAAAATATCTTAGCAGTGCTGATTGTGGTGTCCTGGCAGCATCCCTTTGTAATTTGTTTAATAAAGGCTTTTAAAAGGCTGGGCTGGCAGGATACACAGCTCTGGACAGAAATGAAGGCTGCCTGGCTGCAAAATGCCACTTGCTGCAAGCCTTCCACAGACCAGGCTCGGCTCCCTACCAACAGTCCCTGGAGTCTCAGGACCTACAGAATCCTGGGTCATGGCACAGACCTTTGGTTTGCTGTGTTTTCTTAAAGGAAAAAGAAGACACTGCATAGAGGACTGAGTGAAAGGCTTGAGCATGTGGGGGAGGTGATCAGTGCTCTCTTTCTCTCTGGGGTGATACATTCCCAGCCACTTGATGGTTTCAGATTTGCTGACATCAGACTGTTAGATTATTAGTAATTGGAGAGGCAATTTATAATGGTTGCACTATGCCCAGTAAAATCGTTGATACCTCTAATCATCATCGTAGTAAAAGGAAATATTAGTAATAAAACTTCGCTCAGGACTTCAGCACCACAGTAAGGGGGGTTTACACGGCATTCCTTTAAAAAAAAATGATTTCTCACTCTCTCTTTTTCCCTTTTTTCACTCTCCAACAAAACAAAGATCTCCCTGAGAAGTTTATAGCAGGGAACATGTGACAAAAATTAGCAGTCTGAGCTCTCTGAAAAGCAATGATACAGCCACACACAGAGTTGCAGTAGCTTTCTGCAACCAGTTTATCATTAAGCTATGAGGAGCATCTCACATGTCAGTTTGTGAGAGTTCCCTTAGAAAGTTAAATTGTGCACACTTTATTCCTAATTTGATGCAAATTAAGATACCACTCATGAGAGGGCTGAAATCCTGAAAAGGCAGATTGCATGCAGTAAACCTCAGGATTTGAATAATGTTGGAATATGCTGTTCCTTTTTACAGTTTGTTTCTGTCCTTTGCCACCCCAGCAAAGTGAATAAATCAGTCTCTTCCCCCTTCCTGGAAAGTAAAAGGGGAAGATTCAACAACTGCTGATGAGGAGCATTTGAGTCATTCACAATCTGTGGATTGGAGCTGTTCAGTCCAAGGTCTGAAATGCAGGGATGTCAGCAGGTCCATAGGGCTTGGAGCGGGGACAACCAGCCTGAGACCTTGTGTCTTACTAGGCAGGCAGCCTTGCCACATCCTCAGTGGCTGAAGAAAAGCCCAGGATCTGCCCTTGAATTCAGCTGTAAACAGGGTAACAGTGTTGGGAAATACCTTCCTTGTCCTTCATGTGGGGTTGTGCTCTGAGGAGAATATACTCAACCTCCCTTGTGCCCTGAGGAACAAAATGTCTTGCTTAGAAGCCAAGTTTTTTGAGTGAGCAAAAGCAGCTGGAAGAGATTTCCCTGGGTTTTTCCTTCCCAGTCAGTGGACCACGAGAAAAGGTTTTGTGCCTTTCTTTGCCCAGCCTTGTGGATGCACACCATCAGATTCCTCCCTTGATCCTCCATACACAGAAAAGCCTTTAGAGGGTGAGAAAATGCAGCAACTTCCTTTATCCTAAGGGAGCCCTGGCATAAACAAGAGATGAAATTCAGGCTTGTCCCAGCTTTCACGGAGTAGCCTTTGGCCAAGGATATGTTGTTGAGGAGAGACCTCTGAACTACTCCAGAAGGAATAGTGGGATTCCTTACTTGGCTCCACTCCCACAAAATAGGTTGAATTCTGCAGGCACTTCCATGATAAAGATTGGTAATACAAAGGTGGAGGCCTCACTCAGAGCTTCTATCTGGTCTCTAGTCAGTAACCATTTCCTTTCATGCCTTTCACACATCTCAAAGTGCTCAAATCCATAGCCATCGTGTCTTCCTGCCCTGATCCTGTGGCTGGACTGTCAACTTGCATGTATATCCAGCCCAGCATGGTCGGCCTTGCCATCACTGCCATCCTGCTGTCATTCTCCAGCACATGATCACCAGATTATTTCAGAGCTGGTGGAAAAAACTCACCAAAACCCTGTCAACCACGGGGCAAGACCACGGTCACCTTAGCAGGACAACCTGGGCTAAGACTGGTCTGGAGGGGGTTTATAAGGACATCCCATCTGTAGGGTAACTTCCTCTCTATGGGTGACGTCCCATTGTTCTTTGGGATGGAAAACAGACTCTGGGTCAGAGGAAAGGAAGCCAGGGAAGAAGGAGGATGGTGTATCCATACAGATGTGTGGAGGAAGCTCCTCAGAGAGATGGGAGAGTCTCACAGCCTTCGATATCAAGCTTCCCTCAAGCAAAGTTATCTCTTTAGCAGTAAAAGCAAATTAGCAATAACTGGTATTTCTGCTAGAAGGCAAAACATCCCTCTAAGCAAACAATGACAGGTCACACTAGCTTGTGCAGCCTGGAAACAAATGTAAATGATGAAGAAGTGCAAAACTGATAGCTCAAAGTAAGCAAAATAAGGAAGCTCCTCCTTATTGCCTTGGATTAATGTTCTCTTTTGGGGAAGTTTTTTGCTGTGTTTCACTGCAACAGCTGCCTCCTTATTGTGGCTTCTTTTTATTAACAGGTCCAGGGGATTATAAAGCTGGAAGGGAACAGGGAAAATCCTCCCCAAAGCACATGCACAAGGAGCTTGCAGGGTGATCAGGACCAGTTTCTGAATGCTAACCATTTGGAATCACTAGGAAGGTGCTTTTCTCCCAGCTTGCTGGAAGAACCTGTTCTCCTGGGTGTCTCAGCCCCTTGGGGCATCCTGGCATCTGGAAAAGGGTTGTAGGCAGAGGACAGTATGTCCTCCCCTGCTGCCTCTTTTAGGGAAACTAAAAATCTAAATGCAACAAAGCAGCTCCAAAAGCAGATAAACCTCCCTTGCTTCATGAGCAGCATATAAATACACTGGTGTCACACGTCAGCTCTCTGTGACTGAGGTACCTTGTTCCTCACTGCAAGGCAGAAGCTGTCCCCTCACAGATGGGCAGAGCAATTTCTCAGAAGAGGCTCCATAAAGGGCCTCACCTCTCTAAAAAAAGGCAGCGCTGTCAAGACAGGACCGTCATGGGTTAGGAATGAGAGGAGAGGCACACCTTCCCCCCTCACCTTACATGTAGAAGCTCTGCTCCCCCATGTGCCCTGTTTGTTTCCCTGTGCATCACCTCAGCAGGGTCTGAGAGGGTCCCTGCCCCCTCAGGAAGACCAAACTGAAGGGCAAAGATAAAAGCTGCCTGTCTTTATTTCCCACAGCTCCGGCAAGACACAGAAGCATGACTCCACTTGTATACCCAGGCACCTTGTGTTAGTGAGCCCACAGAGGGCAGATGTGGGCACAGGATGGACACCACACAGGAACCAGGTGTCAGACACATCCTGCACGGAGCCTGGCTTGGTTCCCTCCAGGTGTAGGGCATGCAGGAGGAGATGTGCTTGTTACATTGCTTCTCTGGAGCAACTGTCTGTGCAGCACTGAGCACTTCCAGGGGAAAGGATAGAAAAGTGGTGTCTGGGATCTGTGTTGTACAGATATTCAGGCACAAGCTGAGAAAAGGGGTGATACCAGTAACACCAAATGGCACATACTTGAGGATGTTGGAGACATTTGTTCTAACTCCCTCCTCCTCTCAGACAGCTTTATATAACGTGTAACAGCCATAGATACCTCCTTTGTAATGGCATCCAGGGCATCACAAGCTCTCTTCTTTTACCTGCATTACCTTTGCAATTTGACTTTTTTCTGTTAGTAGAAGTAATCATGGCCTTCCTTTTGACATGGAGAAGGCCCAAGAGGTAGGATAATTTTTCAAATTTATGTTTTCTCCCTTTTCTCTCCAGGTTTCTAAGCATTCAGGACTGAAACTCGGAGCCTTTACGTAGTACAGCCGTCAAATCCTGACTGTACTCATTTTGCTAACCAAGCAAGTGAATACAATTATGCTGAGTAAATTGATTAAATTCCAGTATCTCTACAAATATAGGGGGCAAGGATTATTTGTGGCCTGTCACAAAACAACCAGCTACTCATTGGCCAGATGCAGGTCATGGTACAACCCCATATTATACCATGATAAAAACAGGAGGTTGTTCACTAGGTAGCATTAGTCAAGTTCAGCTGATTCTTGTAGAGGAAAAATTATGAAGTTAGACATTCTAAATTGCAACATTCTTTTGTCTTGGTTTACCAATAAACAGATTATTTCCCCCCCCCTTTTTTTTGGCACTGTATATGAAGCAAAACATGAGTTAACATTAGGGTCTAGACCTGGGCCAATTGTTAATACTGTTGCTAAGAAAACAAAATACACAACGCAATCAAAAAAGCAGGAGCAGGTAATTTTGCTTAGATCTGGGTTGTTTCTGTAGCTTTTAACTCTTCCTCATTGCTTAAGACTATCAATATTTAATTCAAAGTTTTTAGCTGAAAGAACAAAATACAGAGAGGCTGCTAAAGACCAGGTTCTGCCCAAAGTTCATCAACCTGGGTGTGCTGGTGAGTGCACAAAAATCACACTGCAATGCTAGAACTTCCCAATAATATTCTTACTACCATTGAAATACCAAATTTAGAGAAAAGAAGAAATAAAGGTTTCTTAGGAATTGACTCACCTTATCTTGTTGATAGCATCACAGGTGCAGAAGATCAGCACAGTGGGTGACAGCTGGCTGGAGTTTAGTAAAGGCTGCTTGAGTGTCCACAGGTGTTTCCTTTTGTAAATCCCATTGAGGAGCTACCTGTCTCTCCTTCCCGAGGAGACATTGAGCTGATTGACCCTTGCAGTTCAGATTCTAGGAAGCATTACAGACAAGAAGAAAAAAAAAGACAAGCAAAAAACATGTACTCTGATAAATGCATTTGGGTGTTATTTTGAGAAACACTAAATACTTATTCAGCTCTGTTGGCATGGAAGTGGATGGGCAGCAGGGTCTCAAGACAAGACCCCATCAGCACAACTTTCAAAGCCACAATGCATTATCTATATTCTGCCAGAAATTTTGTCATAAAACATGCATCAGTATGTATTTGTTGTTTTGACTTGCTTGATTTTCCCTAAAATAATTATTATTGTCATCATACTAGTTAGAAAACTTTGCCACAGATAGAATTTTTGAGAAATGGTGACAAAACTGAAGTAAATTGCAGTATGTCTATAACAAGCAACTGTAACCGTAGCATTTTTCAAACGGTGATGGCAGTATTATGGGAGGAACTATCATGATACTGAGTTTATATGCATTTATTTTCCAATGATTAGTTGAATACCTGCCAGGTTTGTGGCCATCATTAGATTTTGGGATTAATGGTGAATGAGTGGAGGCTGGGGGTGTGAGGTGGGACTGTGCAGATCCCCTGGCTGTGTGCAGCAGTGTCTTGCCTGAGCTGTCAGCCAGCTCAGCACAGCAAACAGCTCAGCTGCACAGAAGGCAGGGATGAGATGGGAGCTGCAGATGGTCTTGTCACCCACCCTGTGATGGGTACAGAAGCTGGAGACACTTCTGCCCTAGGGACACTGAGTGATGAGATGTCCCTTTTATGTGCAGAGCTGCACTGTGCCTCACCAGGGCCATGGAGCCCCAGGTCCACTGCTCCCGTGGTCACAACATGATCCCAGAGGATGCAGGGCACCAGCCAGTGCCTGTGAGATGGGGAAAAGTAAGTTTGCAAGGCAATTTATAGATGAGTAAGAGCCCTGCCTACATCTTCCCATGTAGTAAAGGCAGACAAGGTTTCGTGTGAACTTGTCTCCTCTGTAGGGCCAGGGAGTCAGTAGTTCATTTTTCTCTCTCAGCTCTTTTTTACATGTATGTATTTGTTTAATTATGTTTGAGAATTAAAAGCAGGAGAAACCACAGTGAATTGTCTGCTGCCAATGAGCCAGTGACTTACCTGTAATTAAAGAGGAGGTAAACTCATTTATTTGTTGATTCAGGTTGGGCAGGGAGGAGTACGTTGACTCTTCCTTGCCCAAAGTAGAATTGGGTAAACCTCATTCACTCCTGTGGATAGAAAAATCACTCTTATATCTTCACTTAAACTGTAAAAACACAACCAGTCTCACAAAACTGATGACATCTAGGAAAGCTCTAAGTAGATAAATTCTACTCTTTGCAGCATTGAGGCACAATGTGTTGTTTCTCCCACCCTCAGCAGGGTGGGAAGTCTGCCCTACAAATCAAAATTCTTACAGGCTTAATCCTTAATACCACAAGGCAGTCTCCATCACGTGAATCTTTGGTCCAAGGAATATGCAGTGCTGCAGATAAAGACAGAGAGATCCTATTAAAAGTTAAATCCCCTACTGTTCCCTGCTGTGCTCTGGGTAGAGGACATGCAAAGTGGTAGTACTGCAAGTGGACAAGGCTGAGGCAGAATCTGTGGTCTTGAGGGTTCATTTAAGATAGGGTGAGCAAGCAGCCTTTGGGACTCAGAAGCTCGTTTGTTCCCTTTTTACCCTTATAAGCTGTCAGTGTAATGCATCAATCCATGATTCTTCCCCCTGGAGAACCTGGCTGTAAGAGGTCCTGGAAGGTATAGTCAGAAGGCTCAGGTGACATCTCCACAATCTACCCATTTCACTGGAAAAATGCCCACCACTGGAAAAGGTTGGAGAAGGCTAGTGTTGACCAGTTATGTTAGTTTTGGTTTAGGCCAAAAAATAAAGCTTGCATATAAATGCTACTGCTATATCTCTCCCATTGCTTCTCCTTACTTTGAATGGAGCACACCTTTTTCCTCAACAATACACACACATTCCTGTAAGGAAGGGCACACTGCAGGACCTAAGCAAAGAACATGCAGCAGGTGGGTGTGACAGATGGGGGACAGCAAGGTAACAGATAATTAGGATTAGAACCATAAGCAGCAGTGGTGGCAGACACTATGAGAGACACTTGAATTAAAATTGGATCTTTGCTTATGAAGAGTTCATTGCTTCCTGCCTGTTCTCACCAAAAAAACCCAAGTTGCTTTGACATCACAGTTAGTTGCTATGGAAATGCTGATGCTACCAAAGATAGGAACTGCGCTGGAGGGCTATAAAAAGTCCTGGAGACCCAGCTGAGTCTGTACATATTTAGGAAAAGCCAGCACAGCATTTATTTTTGGCAGTGGCACAACAGCTCATTCATGTGACAGAATGTGACACCAGAAGCGGATAAGGGGACATCACAATACAACAGAGTGCCATGATGCTGAGCTGGGGAGGGAGGGGTCAGAGTTAGGACTGCAGGGAAAGTAGAGTACTTAAACCAGTACCACGCTGGCAGTAAAGAATAAAGCTCCCCCCAAAAAAAGAAAGTCAGTTTTAGAAAGAGGAAATGCTAGAAATGGAACTTCTCTGTTCACAGAAAGTTGTCATAGGCTTTAACAACCTTGTGAGAGATGTCTCCTAGTTAATTTTAAATCTCAGTAAACACAGAATCATAGAATCATGTAGGTTGGAAAAGACCCTTAAGATCATCAAGTTCAAAGCTAATGTTGCCAAATCCACCGCTAAACCATGTCCCTAAGTGCCACAAGTACATGTCTTTTAAATACAGGAATGGTGACTCCACAACTTCCCTTGGCAGCCTGTTCCAATGCTTGATAACCCTTCCAGTGAAGTATTTTTTCCTGATATCCAATCTAAACCACCCGTGGCACAGCTTGAGGCTGGATTTACCCTTGTGTTATTGTTACCAGGGAGAAGAGACTGACCCTCACCCAGATACACCCTCCTTTCAGGCAGTTGTAGAGAGCGATGAGCTCCCCCTCACCCTCCTTTTCTCCAGGCTAAAGAACTTCAGCTCCCCCAGCTGCTCCTCATAAGATTTGACTTTGCTAACAAATACTATAGCAGTTGTTTACAGCTGGGATGTCAGCAGGTCATCATTATCATGATGAATGATTAAAAAAATATATTTCCCTTTTCAACCCTCCTTTTCCTAACCCAACTTTTTTAAAGAAACAATAGCTGAGGTTTTTCTGCCTCTCAGTTGTTGAAAAATGAGGAATGATAGCCTGAGCAAAATTTACCTGACATGTTGTCATCTCTCTGAAGGAGATGGATACAGAAGCATTGTCTCCATGAGAGAAGGACTTCACCACAAACCAGCTGCTCACCAAGTTTGTTAGGACACTGAGTCACATCACAGGCAGAATGGGCAGGTCCACCAGAGACATTTCTGTGCCCAGGAGTCTGCTTCCTGTCTGCCACACTGCTGAGGTCTGTCCATGGATGACAGCTGGAAGCATGCAGGAAGTCTCTGGTGCACTGCTCTGGCAGGGCAGGTGGGCTGAACTGTGGGTCAGCCCAGGCTTCACTTGATGCTTTGAAATCTATGTCATGATTGTGGCTTTCAGGGTAAAACATTTTTCAGGGGAGCTTTGACTCCTGGGCAAATGTGCCTTTACCCATGCGAGGCTTCATTTGGGCTCGTATCTTTATTCCTATTCCAGAAACCAAATGGAAGATTTGCCTCCACAAACCCTAATGCCAGCAGCATTTTCCATTAAAATGCCCCCAGACTACTGATATCAGCCAGTAGTAATGAGTGCCCCTTCCCCTCCCAGCATAGCCCTAACACTTCAGCAACCACAGAGTCTTTACTGCAGACATGTTCTGCATCCCATCCAAAAAGCAGGACAGCACTTTCTTCAGACACCAGTTTGTTCAGCACTGAATGGAAAGGGACATAAGAACAGTGCTTGGGACATAAGAACAGTGCTTGGGATTGGAAGCACTGTTGCCAGTTTCACAGGCAAATCCATCAGACCCATCCATACTCCTTTTAGGCTTCATTTAAACTAGGCAAAACCAGGGAGAAATGCTACACTCAAAAAAGGATGTTTCTGTAGTCCATAAAACTACATTGTCTGTGATATGACTGAGCAGTTATGATAGGGATGCTGCAGAAAAGCTCCTCTGGTCTCCTTCCCTCTGCTTTGTTTGATGCCACAGCAATTTAGCAAGGGCAGAAATTACTCTCCACCCCTGCAAGCTCAAGAGAGACCTGTAGCACTTGTATAGAAATGGAGAGTCTGGGGGGGAAAAAAAGGCAAGAAAACAAACTAGATTAAAACCCAGTTTCTCCATTTAAGAAATTGTTGCATCAGTCTAAGATGAAACCTTGTAGAAACAGAAGTCAGGGAACACAAATTGCTCCAGTGCTGTCTTTGCTGGAAATGTTTTAGGACATGTGCTCTCACTTCTCAGGGAAAGACAAATAATACCTTTGTAGTAGACTCTGGAAAGAAAAGCCAAGGCTTTTATTCTAAAGCTGCCCAGCAGCTGAGACATCCCTGAAACAGCTAAAAGCATTCTAACTTCTTGCTTAAATTTAGACATAGTCCTATATATCCCAAATAAATGTGTTAGGTTTTGTGCCAACACGTGTCATTATTTTCTCTCTTCTCAGCTAATGTGTACATAGATGCAGGATTTACAGACAGGAATCATCTCTCCTCCTCCATTCCTGATTACCTGGCTGAACAGCTGCAGCCTTTCTGATTTATTCACATAAGATAGGATCTCCACTCCTTGATCATCTCAGTAACCTTTTCTTGTGCATACTCATTACAGCCTGAATTAATCCTTCTTGGGAGGGAGAGTGGAGTGTGGGGGGCTGTGCCTTCACAGAACCGTGTATATTTCTTTGCTTCCTGCATCCTTAGAAATAACTGCCCAGGGATCAAGAATCACTCTCCTCACCTTATGCTAAGGACTGGAATGTTTCCATCTGAAGAAGAAAGGCAAGTCATGCCACTTCCTACAGATTCCTGGCTGGGCAAAAGGCAAACGCCGCTGGCAATCATTAGCCATAGATGTGCTGTGATAATGACTTGAGTGGCATAGACAGACCTTACTTTATTTTTTCTGTTTCAGAATTGCAGTAAATCATTCAGAATGAAAAATTGGAGGGTCCTGATTTAAGCAGGAACCTGTATCACTGAAGCAGAGACAGAAATAGGTTTGAAATGAAGCTGTGAGTTGCTGTGGTTTTTTCTCCTCCACCTTCTCTCCTTTCCCTGCCTTCTTGACCTACGAATTACAGAATCACAGGATATGCAGAGTTGGAAGGGACACACAAGGATCATCAAGTCCAACTCTCGGCCCTGCACAGGACATCCCCTGGAGTCACATATGCCCAAGAGCAGTGTCCAAACACTTCTTGAGCTCTGTCAGGCTTGGTGCTGTGACCACTTCCCTGGGGAGCCTGCTCCAGTGCCCAAACACCCACTGGGTGAAGAACCTTTTTCTAATATGCAAACCAAACCTCCCCTGACACTTCAGGCCGTTCCCTTTGGTCCTGTCACTGGTCACCACATGAATTCACACAGTACAAGTCCATTTATTGCTTGGTCCCATTTGCTGTCAAGCCTGCTTGCCTTTTAGGTGATGCACAAGCCAGGTAACAGCATTGCAAATTCTAAAGCATGCTTGTTTAAACAGGAGCAGTAGGAACTGTCAACTCAAGAGCAACTCAGCCAAGTGTGTAGCACCTTGTCTACCCCTGATCTGGCTGGCCACAGTCTCCTCACCACCAAGGCCAGGCCCAGAAACTCCAGGGAAAGCTGCAGGACCCCTGTCTGCTGTTAGCAGACAATTCATCTTCCTAACACAGTCCTGAGCGACTCTGCCCATCCTGGCAGAACCAAACCACATGCTCATGTTTGCTAAGTCCACACAAAGAAATCCCTAAAACACCCAGCAAAGACAAGCATGGACTCCCCTTTGAGTGAAAACTCCCTGCAGAAGCACCACAAGAGGACTGCTCTCTCCTGCAGTGGCAGCCCCCCTGTGTCCCCACACTGCCAGGCACCAAGGGCAGGAGAAAGGGTGTGTTGGAGATACAACCAGATGCTGTTTCCAGCAGAGGGAGGGCTTGCAACTCCACCCATGCATCTCTCATGCACTAAACAAGATGCTTCTGTAACAAAGCACTAAACAAGATGCTTCTCGTGTCCAGTGTGGATTCCTGTCCCCCAAATCTCTTTTGACTCCCCCTTGTTACTCCTCCTGTCCTTAGATGGAGACGTGACCCACATCTGGTGCTGCTAATTGAACGGAGTTCCAAGCTTTTGCCAAAAAGAGGCAGATCTTTTTGTCTCAGAGGCATATAGGGATGCACAGAGGAAGACACATTTTTCAGCAGGCTTGTGGCTCACTTATTTGAGATAGGCCTAAAGGATTCTAATTTAGGGATGTACAATAATTTTCTTCCAGCAATCTTCACAGAAATTCAAAAACACACACACACATACCCCATTTACATGATCAAGTCTTTATCTTTTAATACTTACTACTGGAACATCATCATTACGTTCTCTTATTTCATACAGAAGCCCCCTGTTTTTTTCTGAACAATGCAAATGTTTCTTATGTGTGTAATGGCCATGTTGCTGTTGCTTCTGCAATTCTTTTTATGAAAAAATCTGTGCAAGTTTTACCAGCGGCAGTGAAGCACGCCTTACACCCTGGCTCCCCTGAGGACCAGGAAGCATGTTGACTTCATCCTGTTAACTTCCACTCTGCTGTTCACAAGGTATAAAGATATAAGCAAAAATCATTCAGCTACTCAAGAGTCACAAGTTCAAGGACCCTTAATTCAGCTCCTTGGATGAGAAGCATTCTTTTTCTGCAGCTTGGTATGTCACACCATAACAGCATAAAACTTCAGAAAGGTAAAGTCCTGGACAGGAAATCTCACATCATGCAACTGCTCGGTGGGCCAGTGTACCAAGCAGAGCATTTCACCACAGAGAAATTCACCACAGAGAGCCAAGTGAGTCCTGCCAGGCTCTTTTAAAGTCATTAGCACTGTATTCCACAGTGCACACACCCCAACACTGTGATGTTGAAATATCACAAGTGGTGTTTGCTTAACAGACAAAATGGATCTCAGATAAACCTTTAACTGAAAGTGGAAATTACATACAAAATAAACTAACAAAAACTTCCACCAATTTTGTACTTTAAACTTGAAATGTATTCTGTACCTCCCCAGTCGTCCCTTGCCAGCAACCAGGTTTTACCAGATTTTCAATCCCACGCTGTCCTGTCAGCATGCAAAACTTCCCCCCTCAAATCAGGTTCCCCACCCACCCCTTAATTGTATAACACAATGCTTGAGATTCTTGGGACAAGCATTTGCCATTGTGCTCATGTGTCATTGGTTTTTGTCATTGTGCCAGGTCTTATGAAAACAAAGCAATTTTAAGTACAGTGGGTGCAATTGTTACAAAAATAGTTGAATGGGCTATTATAGGCACAGTGCTTTCTTTTAAAATAAATATGTTCTTGAGATATATTGTAGGATGTTTCTAAATTCGAGGTGATTTTCCCAGTCTGAATACGTGGGAATACATTGCGTGGGTTTTAAAGAAAATAAACTGATAATGCTTTGCAGCCTACCTCCTGATGTCTCATGGACAACAGATTAAAAACTACTGTTCTATATCAAACCATACCACTTTTTAGAACCCATTTGAAATTTCCTTTCTTACTTAAAAACCTGTAAAGATAGCAACCTGTAAAAGACAAAATATCATAAGCCTTCAAGTTGCTCAAAAATCATGGTAAGTATGGCACTTTCTGGAATTTTAGTCAATCTTACTAATCTGCTATTACATAACTTTTTTAGATAAATCCATACTAGCAACAGATTGTTCAGCTTTGGAATTAACAAGGAAATAATTCAATGAATAATTTCCAACCTCTGAATCTGATCTCAATTTCCTTGTCCTGGGCATGCACTCACATTGTGTAGAGTTCATTTTTCACTTTTTTTTTATGACTCTGAGCAAGATGCAAGGAGCCACATGAGCCAGCTGATATCCATATGTCTGTTGACAGTATCTGTCATTTCCAGAATTGGACATGACTGCCAAGGATAGGCTGGGCACATATGTTGTCTCAGGAAGATAGGTTCTTACACACCTACTCCTGGCTGGCCTGCTGATACCTGTCTCAATATCACCTGCATCTCCTCCATCAGTCAAGTGTCATTCACCCCAGTCCCATCCCATGGTCACTCACAAGATACAGCCACAGGCTGGTCACATCCTCACAAAATTCTGTCTTTCTCCCTGAAATCGAAAATGGTTCAGTGAGCAGTCTCAGTCCTTTCTCCTGACAATCTCTGCTCTTCTGGGCTGGTCCATGCTTGACTGCTTTTCTTGCATTTGTGTTGTGCCTTCACTGATCTATGTCCAAAACAGAACTTCTCTCCCTCTTTCTTCTGGATATAGTCATTGCTCTTCTGCTGTTCAGTCCATCTCATCACAGGACCAGAGCAATCAGGGCTATCACAGGATATTTTGGCTGCCAGTTTAGTGGTGTTCTGTATCCCGACAATTAGGCATAGGAATAATCTCTGAACATGAACAGGGAAAACAGGGTAAATGCCCCTTGGCCTTCCTTGAGGGTTTGTGCACCTGCCTCTCAGTGAGACCTCGTTTTTACAATAGAAAAATAAAAGATTAGGGTGAAGCTTTGTCTCTTTCCTTAACCTGTAGCAAGCCTACAGCCTTTTTTTTCTACCTGATTCACACTTGCGACTCATATGGCCAAAGAAACAGAGATACAGTGGCCTTATCATGGGTGTGAAATGTCTGATGCAGACAATGTGATTGTGTATTGACAGATGGAGTATGTACTGTCATGCATAGTTAGGTGACTTACATCACCACACCAATGACTTACATCTTAATTTTCTAACCTTTTCCTTTCTTAGGGCATGCTCTGGCAGCTCAGGCACAATTCTTCCAAATAGCAGTTCATTGCAGCTTTGTTTGTAACCTTTCCATTTTGACACACACCTCAGGATGTAGGAATCTCGTTCCTTGTTCTCTATGCACAGTTTTCCTGCATTTTGTAAATGGTTTAACAGTGACCTGGGTCTGTTACAAGTTCTACGTATTTCTTGCATCATTTGCACTGATTGCCACACCACTGATATTGTTTTCTGCTTCTCATATTTCTGCCCTCCATCAAGTTTCATTCTGTTAACTTTTTCCTAATACAGACAGCTATGAGCACCAAGTGGTCTTTTAGCATCTTTATCTTTAGGAAAGACAGAGCATCCAGCATCTATCTGGTCAGTAAACTTTTTAATATCCCTTAATGATAGAAATAACCTCTTAGTCCTGAACAACTCACTATATTGTTTTCCCTTTGCTGTCACCTTGAGCCCTTCCACAGTAAATGACTTTTTTTGCTTTTGGCAAGAATACTTTAGCACTTCCAGACTTTTCACAAAATGTCCTGCCTTACTCCCACACTCCATCACACAGTGTGACAGTCTCATGTCACACATCTGGGTCTGCACTGTTGAGCAGTCTTTCCTGCTCCTCCAGATCACTTATTAAAAGTTTCAAGTCCCAGAAACTTTTAATATCCATTTTCTACAACCACACATCATTTGTGTGTCCCAGGTTTCTCAAGGCTGCTCAGGCTCAAGAGCACCTTTCAATATTACCTCTCTTTCCAGGTCTCTCACATTTTGTACTGCTGTTTTCTTGATGAGCAAGAAACAGATTTCATGACAAATCCTTCATGACAAATGAAAACACTGAGTGGAATAAGATTTTTTTTATATCTCTGCTCTTTCCTCGGTGTAGGCTGTCACAATACTCTGTCCCTGTGCTCTTTTGTTTGACATTTAGCAGCCTGGTGTGCTGAGAGACAAACTTGAAGCCTACCCATATGCCACAGCTGGATCTCTGCAGAACTTGTCATCAAACATGTGCATCTCATTAAGTTTCAGGTTTCAGTGCAAAAACACTTCTTCACTGGATTATCTGAAACCTGCTCAACTTTTAGAAGCTTTTGGCTTGACTGGAGTGTTAACTTAAGGTGGAAGTAATGAAAATTTGAAAGTTTTGCTTGGATTCACCCCAGTTTGACCCCAAAAGCTCAATTCTAAGCTGAATCTTAAAGGGTTTAAGATAAAGCACAGTAATCTGAACTTATGTGACATTAGAGATTTCCAGTAATGGAATAACACTTGAAGTTTCATCATGTATATGTCACTGTAATTCTGCTCTCCTCATGTAGCTGCAGATTGCTATATAAACAAATATAAACATATACATTTTTCAGCAGTACTTCATAATGAAATTCTGAGCTGATAGTCCACATTTCAAGAACCTGTTATTATCAAATGACTGCAATTCCACCTTTTCAGATTGACTATTGGGACTGGCCCTTGAACTGTGCTCAGCCAGTTCATCTTGTTGATACAAATCTGATTTCACTCAGTGACACATCCATTGACTATGCGCCCCTTATACACAAGAGAGAAGAAAAAAAAATCTTCCAGCTTTGAGACTTTTTCCTACCTTTGTTGTATCAAATAGGTCGGTGTGTCAGAGTGTTCCATGAATAAAACCTTCACCCAGTGCCATCCTGTCTCTGTTTAAAGTCAATATCTACATGCTCATGGCTAAGGGCTTCAGGAAGAAGCGCTGCCATTCTGAACAAGTTTGCAACATCAAAAGATTTCTGCAAAGTTGAAAATTTTCACTGCTCCAGGAATTTACCTGTAACATGCGTGTGGATCTGTCAAACCAGCTCTGCCTCTTCTTTAGCATATTAGCATCCAAACACCAATCTTGGTAAAATACAAGCCAGTGTCAACAAAGCTCAGAGCTGAAGAACTAGCCTTCCTCCCCTCACTCCTGGCCTGCAGCTGTGCTACTGCTGGCTGTGCTCTGGTCACACAGAATTCTGTGTCCTCAGGAGGGGCAGCAGGGGTGGTAACTTACATAAAACTCAACTGCTGGGGGACCAGATGAGTTTTGTGGCAACAGGGGGTTTCTTGGCCTCAGCCTATGTTTTCCATTCCCTGTGAACTTCACTCTCCATGTGGCTTCAACACAAATGACACCAAGTTAAACAGTAATGAGGGCAATCTTTTAGGCATGCTGAACTGGGTGAACTGTGGGGTTACTAGAGATCTCATGGCACCCTTACCAGTGGAGAGCATTGTCCCTGGGCTGTGATCAGTGTCCCCCCTAGATGGTGGCTTCTGTTTCCTACTGTCTTTCCTGCTCTGGCATCTTCAGTTCCCCGTTTACAAACCCATGTGTAACACTGAGGGTCCAAAGAACACCAGTGCCAGGGCATTTGTAAATATGTGTGTAGGAGGAAGGGAGGCAGAGCACATCCAATTTCCAAAGTGCTTCTAGATCAGCCTGTGGCAAACAAGATCTACATTTAACACTGCTTATATATACACCATGTGTATAAAGGCAATCCTGGATGCACAGGCAGACTGAGGAATGAGATGCTGCAGAGCAGCAGAGTGGAAAGGGCCCTGGGGCTCCTGGTCTGTGGGAAGTTGGATCTGAGCCAGCAGTGCCCTGGCAGCCAGGAGGGCCAACCCTGTCCTGGGGGGCATCAGGCACATCATCACAGCCGGGCAAGGGAGGGAATTGTCCCGCTCTGATCTGCTCTGGGGCAGCCTCACCTCCAGTGCTGGGGGCAGTTTGGGCACCACAATATAAAAATGACATAAAGCTATTAGAGAATGTCCAAAGGAGGGCCATGAGGATGCTGAAGGGCCTTGAAGGGAAGCCGTGTGAGGAGCAGCAGAGGTCACTCCCTCTGTTCACCCTGGAGGAGATGAGGGGAGACCTCACTGCAGTTACAACTTCCTCATGAGGGGAAGAGGAGGGGCAGACACTGATCTCTTCTCTCTCGTGCCCAATGACAGGACTCAAGGAAATGGCCTGAAGTTGCATCAGGAGAGGTTTAGCCTGGATATTGGAAAAACATTCTTTACCCAGAGGGTGGCTGGGCACTGGAGCAGGCCCTCCAGAGAAGTGGTCACAGCACCAGCCTGACAGTGTTCAAGAAGTGTTTGGACACTGCTCTCAAGGCCCATGATGGGATTCTTTGGGTGTCCTGTGCAGGGCCAGGAGCTGGACTCAATGATCCTTGGGGTCCCTTCCAACTTGATATATTCTGTGATTCTGTGATGTACATGCACATACATGAACACAAGGTCCATATCCTCTCATTTATGTAGCTACTCTCATCTTCAGACTATCTCACAGTAACAAAAACATCCTTCCCAGTTAGGATAAAGAGGCATCTTCCCTTTCCAATATGCCGCAGAACATAGAGGTGTGAGCTTTATCTACAAGAATTAGTCTCCCCAGCCTAATTTGTAATATTGATTGAAACTGAACAATTAAAAGCACTGTAACAATTTTACAGAGGCAAGTTTATGGACTTAGATGAGCAAAATTCATGAATTCTTCCTGGGGCAGCCTACTATTCCACCATCCTTAGCTTTCTGCTAGCCCTGTTGTAGCAGGAGCACACCTTGCAGCACAGTTGGCAGAATGGGAGAAGCTGCCAGGTGCAGCAGTTCATGGACTCATGTCTCAGTTCAAAGTCCCCTTAATCCATAACTGAAGCTGAAATGTCTGTCTGTGAACAAGGGGCAGGTATACACTCCCTTGTCTGCATTTCAGGCCATGAACAGTCCCATCCAGCAGTCACACATTCAGAGTTAGTGCTGTCTGAAGCCTATGTGGGCAAACATGGGTCAGGACTTCCTGTGGGACATCCATGATGATCAGACTCTGGAGCCATGCTAGTAGCAGGGTGTTTCTGGACACCAGATTGTACTGTGATCCATGAGGATCCCCCCATGGCTATCCTTCAGGGCAGGGGATTTTCACCAGGCACCATTACTAACCTCTCTGGCTTCAGAAAACGAAATAGCTGGACTTCAGCACTGACCAGCTCTGTGGCTTAAGTTATTTTGCACCCCACTGCCATGGTTTCCTTCCCTCAAAACTGGCATGTGCTTCTGGGCAGATAAATACACAAATACACTCCTCATTCACAGCTCAAAGCAAAGGATCAGCAGCATTCTGGTTGGTGTGTCCAGATGAAGACATCAACAAAAGCAGCAGAGCAGCAGCCTCAACTTCCTCCTCTCCCTTCCTCCCATCTAACTGTGCTCAGTGATAAAATTCACAGCCTTAATGTTTGGAAATGCCCCAAATGCCTTTCTCTTGGATACCACGTGCAAACTGAATTAGGTCTTAGTTTAAGAATGTTGTTAAGAAATTTAACACATCTGCAAAAACAACTGCAAATCACCCAGTCCTTTACCTTCTTTCCCCAGCCACTGGGACAGTCATAAAAGTGCAATGAGGCTGTCACAGAACCAAATCTGCTGTAGTCCCTCTGGATGGAATTCAAATTTTGGAGACAACACTTTAAAAATGTAAAGGCTTCATTAACCAAGGAAGACTCAAGGAGCAGAGAGGAGGGACAATGAGATACCCACAGCTAATTATAAGCTTTGTGTTACTGGTGGAGATCATTGGTGTAAAATGGAGCCCAAACACACATTAATTTTTGCACAGCCTGCACTTGAGAGCAATAAGGGATCAAACTATGTCAATCTGCTTTTTCACATTTGTCTGCTAGAAATTCTCTGTGGTCAAAAAGAGCTATGATTCAGGTGTCTCCTGTTTCCTGAGAAATTTTTTTTGAAAGCCTTTTGGGCTAGAGAAAATGAGTCTGTGATTCTTTCATCTTCCTGTTAATGATGAGAAGTGACAAAGCCAATCCAGGGATTCAAATTCTAAGATTTTTAAGGCAAGGTTTTAGGGCTTGAGTGGAAATCTGAGCATGCCTTAAACTGCCATGGAAACCCAACAACTTGTAGCTCAGGAAGGATCACTTCTACTGTGTGGAGGCTGAGCTCATGCCTGATGACATTTATGCTGCCTGTCCACGGGTAGCTCACTCTCCAGAGACCCAGTCTTCTATGACTCCTTGAAGGTACAGGGATGGGCTGAGCTTCAAGGAGTGCTGAAGTAAGCACACACTTCCCAGCTCACCCTAAGGGTCACTGAAGTTACTGAGGTTTGGCACAAACCGTCATGTTCCCACAGGTAAGGGGAATTTACATTATCAACTTCACCTTATCAACTTCTTAATGAGGAACACCTCTTTGCAAAGGGCATTATACTATAAGATGAATATTTTGTGTCTGAGGGCCCTGAAAAAGGGAGTGAGTCACACATCCTTTTTCCATCATGCTTTGCAAGATGATGCAATATGACTTCAAGCGTCACAAAAAAATACTCTTTTTTCCCCTCTTAAAGAAAAATGTTTATTTTTCATCCATAAAAAAGACTGAAGCTTTGGGTCATGGCAAGTTGAGCTCCTTGTGAAATGCAAGAGGCCAGCATGGCTGATTTTCAAAGGATAAAATGAAACCCAGTGTTAAATAGAGAAGTTTATTGCTAGTCCTAAAATTAAAGTCATGTTAGTCAATGCTTTGATTTTCTCAATGAAAAGACTATTTCCCTACAATAGTTTTCCAGATTAGATTGATTTTGTACTTGAAAATAAAATGATGCAAAGAAAAGTCAGTAACTCTTCTACAAGGTTCTGGTACTATCACACCCTGTGCCAGCCAACATCTCTTTGGTTTCCCAGTTCAGTTAAAACTGGGATCCTATTGGCAGAGCTTGTGTTTTCTAGGAGTGTTCTAGGAACAGGGCTATGTGATTATATTTCTGATACTGTGCAAGGGAAGCAGAAGGCTGGTTTATGCCTCTGGGCCAAATTCAGTCCAGTAATTTGCCCCACAGGCACAGCAGATATCCCTCATGCCAAGTGACACCACACATGCTTCTACTCGGGAAGATTTTGATCTTGCACACACCTCTGAAATAAACTCCAAAAGACTACATTGCAATCAAGATATGTCATAAAAAATCCTAAGTAGAGTTTAGACTTACTGATGTTCAGAGATTCTTGAAAGAATAACACTTTTCCAGTTTTATTAAAATAAAAGCTCAGACCTTGTCACTAGCACAGGGCCAAGTGGTGAGGAGGTGACTTTGTTACATGAAAAGCACAGTGCAGGCTGCTGTGTGCACCCATGGTCATACTGCAAAATAGGGAGTTCCAGGTGTAGCATTTCCCAGATGTGAAAATGGACAAAAACATCTTACCTGCACCTTTCAATGGAGTGAGGCCTTACTACTGAGGTCAGATGTTGTGGGTAAGTCTGCACAAAGCAAGGATAGATAATAATGTGTACACTGGCATGATGGACTTCAGCAACTTCCAAATTTCTATATTGAGATCTTACTTTATGCAGTATCATTCCTGTTTCTTGTCAGGAAATAGCTCATGTCAAAATCCAGAAGTATTATGATCAACACCCTATCTACAATTTTGCAAGTAAAATGTTATATCATTTGCCTTTGAAGTGTTAATTACTTTAGCACCTAAGAAAGTATGATTCTAGGGGAAACAAACTGCTGATCTGATCCAGAATTTGCTCTGCTACCCTCTCTTAGTGGAGACAGGTGTCTAGGCAATTCTGTTCTTCAGCCAAAAGTTACAAGATCCAACTCAAGACTTCAGCAAGAAGCTTTGTGCCCTCTGTTAGATGGGAAGGGTGGAGCTAGGCAATAATAGTGATCTTTTCTGATATAAGTTTGTAACTGTGCCTTTCTGCAGTAGCCCCATGGGAACAATCACACGGATCTCTGAAAGCAGCAGAGCTTATAAAAGAAGAAGTAGTGGGAAGGCAGGATGATCCTCATGGCAAAGCTGACAGTGGTGGCGGCTGTTGCTTAGGAATGCACAGAAGCAGCAGAATTACAGTGTCTGGGAGTGCTTTCAAGAAAGCAATGGCTGAGGCTTTGCCACAGAGTCTTAAAAAGCTGAATCCTAAGGGAAGAGGAAAGCAAACTGCTAGCATGCACTAAATAAGCCCTTTTATGAGTGGTTTTGTTTTTGAGGTTTTGTTTCGGGTTTTTTTGGTTGGTTGGGTTTTTTTGTTTGTTTGTTTGTTTGTGTGGTTTTGTTTGTTTATTTGTCTTTTGCGGTTTGGGTTTTTTTGTAATTTAAAAAGTAAATCGCCTGAGTTTTGGAGCAGGTGGTGTTCGTGCCTGGGCAGTGCAATCCGGGAGCTGCTCCATCAGCAGCTCAGCCCGAGCACTACAGTGCAGCAACAACAGAGGAGTTGAGGAGAAAATAGCGGGGAGGAGGCACAGTCTGACTGCACAGAGATTAACTCCTTCCCTCCACTTCCAATCTCTCTGCAAAATTCTGCCGGAGGGCGAAGAGAAAACTCCATTTATGTCGCTTCCCCTCCTATCATTGGCCTGAAGCACGCTATGCTGTGACTGATACGGGACCTTCTGTGGAGGGACCTGCGGGTCCCGTCCTCACCTCCTGGCATCCTGCGATGAAACCGGTCACTTGCAGTGGAGATGACCATACAGTGCTCGGAAACACCAGCCGGGTTTTCCTTTCAGCTCTCATCAGATGCTGCTCGGTCCCCTTAATTCTTTGGGTTAGTTCCCGTTTTCATTATCTCTGCCTTTGTCTCGCTGATGGTGGCTGCATCTCGGTCCAGCTGAACCCGGGCTGTGCAGAGCATGATGCCATCCCAGCCACAAAGGTTTTGAAGTTTTTTCTTTCAAAAGCGGACAGGAAAGTATTTCTCATTCTAAGGAACAGCCTCGGGAGTGAAAAGCGGATCAGGTGATTCTGCCGTTTAACTCTTTTCTAGGGGGACGAAGAAACCTCAGTGTAAATTAAACACCAGTGTTCACACATGCATCCCCACCGAAACCCACGCTTGTTTGCCCTTTCTAAGCACTTTGTTCTAAAGGTTTTTGTTTAGCCGGGATGCTCAGGGAATGGCAGCATTTCATACCAGTAGCTGCATACTGACATAAACAGAGAAGAAACAAAGGAACTGCCGTTTACTACAGTCTTCATGGATTAAAACAGAAAACCAAACCAACAGCCATCCAAGACACCAAGAACAGAAACAAACCCTCGGCTAATTGGTAATTTCCACACTCTGAATTCTTGGTCTCACTTTCTCCTGTCATTCTCCATGCTGTGTTTTCTAAGAGCAAGTTTGCAAGAACAAAGCACTGCAGAGAAGCAGATAATATGCACATACAGTGCCTTCTACTTGTCACCCCAAACCCAAGTTTTTCTCCAGGCTGTACTGGAATAATAGTAATGTACAGAGATTAGGCAGCCTATGATCCCAAAAACAACTTGAACCTGCCAAAACAACTTTCTAGAAAACAAAGTAAAAAGAAAGTAAAAATTACACATTTTGCATAACAGCTGCAGCAACAACACCAAACTCATCAGCAATATGAGATTTATTGGCCAGGGTGGTGTCTCTTTCAATAAGCAGTATGAATCTGTATCAACTGGCAGGGTCAGGATAGAATTCCTTGAGTTGGGGCAGCAGGGGTCTAAAGCAAAGGTCAGCACTTGAGCCTTCTCCAGTTGCTTCAGTTTATCTCAAGAGTAGCAATTCCTTATGCTGTACAGGTCAGATTTAGATTCCTGTGGGAGCCAGGGTTTATGCAGGGCTGCAGATTACGCCTTCTTGTAAATGATTTGATGGGACTGGCACTGCTGTGTTCCCCACAGAATGCTTCTGCATCATACCATTGAGTATAATCTGACTGCACAAGGTACAGCTAAAGGATGGTATGAACCTTGACTACTGTTCATTCAGCTTCAGCTTTCAACGTGTGCATGTGTGCAGGTGTGGGCTGATTCCTGAAATAAATGGAAAGTGAGAAAGTGCAAATATTTAATCACCATTTCTTGCCAATCCTGCCCCTCTATAGGAAAAATGATGCAGAACTAGGAGTGCACATTTTCATTTTTTCCGTATGAAAATCACAGAGGCCTCAGTGTAATGTAAGAGAAGGCTGAGAAGGCTAGAGGAAAACAGTAGAATTAGCAGGTAGGTCCTGTGAGAAAGCGAGACCTTTTCTATCCTGCCTCTGTGATCTAGCTGGAACATCTGCTATCCAAGTTGACATCAGCAGTCCACCTAAAGAGAAATGCCTCCTGTCCCTTTACAGCTCCTGATGTGTTGCATCTAATGCTGTCAGTTCAAATTAAGCACTGCTGTTTTCTCCCTGTGTCCTGCCTGCTCCCTTACTTGTTGCACTTCTGTGAGCAGCTGCAGTGTATGTACCCTGGCAGAGGCTGGTAACTGCCCTGCTCCCTGGACAGTTTCAAGAAGCAGCATGGCCAAGTTGGCAAATCACCACAGTAAGGATCAGACTTGCCCAGCTCTGCACATCTCTGAAACTGGTCCTTTCCCTCCCTGTTTATTGCCAACTTTTTGTTTAGACAGGAAGATTGTAGTCTAGCAGCCATTCAGAACAGGAGTCTTGTACTTATGCAGCCACCAGAAAAGAGACTTCTAGACTCAGCTAAGTACATGGTCTCAAATTAAATGGAGCAGCGCTTGAAAATAAGCAGAGTGCACCCAGCTTCTGCTGTACTGTATATTTAATAGCATTCCATATCCAGATGCTTCTACTTTCTCCAAAGACCAGTTTTCTACTGATGTGAAATATCAACAGGGACCATTCAAAATGTCATATAGATCCAATACTGAAGCAAGGACTTTTGGAGGAGATTAAAAATCTCAAACTGGCAAGATTATATTCTTCTGACAACTGGAACATATGAAACCCATACGTAATTTTTTTGGACCCTGTGGCTTGTCCTCCTAGTTCTTAGATTAAATATCTTTTTGGATCTGAGACTGTCATGGTTCAACACCAGCTGGCAATTCAGCCAGAGCCACTCGCTCAATCTCCCATAGTGGGATGGGGGAAAGAATCAGAAAGCTAAAAGTGAGAAAACTTGTGGGTTGAGATAAAGATAGTTTAATAGGGAAAGCAAAAGCCATGTGCATACAAGCAAAACAAAACAAGTAATTCATTCACTTCCCATGGGCAGGTGTTCAGCCTTCCCCAGGAAAGGAGGCCTCCATCATGTGTAATGGTGACTTGGGAAGGCAAACACCATCCAACCCTTCCTTCTTCTTCCCCCAGCTTTATGTGTTGAGCACAATGCCGTATGGTCTGGAATATCCCTTTGGTCAGCTGTCCTGGCTGTGTGCCTTCCCAGCTCCTTGTGCACCCCCAGGCTCCTTGCTGGTGGAGTGGTGTTAGAAGCAGGAAAGGCCTTGATCCTGTGTAAGAACAGCTCAATGATAACTGAAACATCTCTGAATTTTCAGAGCTGTTTCCGGAACAAATCCAAAACACAGACCCACACTACCTATTGAGAAGAAAATTAACTCTACCCCAACAAAATCAGCACAAAGACCAAATACTCTTCATTTCCTTCCATCCCTTAAATTACATCACAAGAGATTAGATCACAGCAAACACAACTTTTCCCTCATAACACACTGAGGATCGTCTTTGACACCATGCCAGACTCTTAAAGGCCACCAAATTAATGCTCTGTTTCATCTCCACAAACTAGCAGGTACTGAGATTCCAGGGCTTTTAGAAGCTGTGTGCACAAGGTTTCAGACTGGCTACTTCAGGAAGACAAGTATGGGTCAGAAAAAACTTTTGCTTTGCTGTGGGTTGGAAAAACACTTTTATTTCTCCTGATTTTAGAGACTATCTTCCTTTTTCAGATGCTCCAATAACATTTTAGGGCTTCATCTGTTGGACAAAATGATTGGAACAGTCCAAGCTTTCTTCTTATGTTCATCCTTAAGACACTGCTTTTTCAAACATCTTGCCTAAAGTAGCCATTGACTCCAGCTGCCATTATGCCCCTAGGTCCATGTGGTGATGGGAATGTCTCCCCTACACCCCCATCTCATTGGAGCAATTCCTTGCCAGGGCATATTTTTGATTTGTCAAGACACAAACTTCACTGCAGAGTTGTACTTGGTTGAGCAATAAAAAGGAGACTGCCTTCTCTTGCTAGTACAAAACAAGTGGCTCAGAAGGAAACATCTCTTCTCACAATTTATTCACAAAGCCTGCCCAGAAGAAAAACAACAGACAGAAAAAGTACAGATTTAGATCCCTTAAAGTGTCCTGAGAATTATATATACTCTCTAATTGATTAGACTGTAGTGTGATATAATGGGAAACACCACTGGAGCCATAATGAACCCACAGGACATCCTGACAAGTTTCCAGACTAAACATGAAACCATAGTCTCTTGACTATTTAATTTGTATTTCTTTCTCCCTTGCATTTCTTCTCTGATTCCCAGTGCATTAATTTATCTTGTCCACAGACCTGAAAAACTTCTAAATACTGTGAATGCTGTGTTCTCTGCCTGCTCCCTCTCAGGTATAGCACTGCCTTACTACTGAAGACTTCAAGAGGATTTCCAGCCAGGTAAAGAAGTGCAACTGGCACTTGCTAGGGCTTGCACATACAACCACACCCTTTGGAACCCTTTGGAAGGAGCAGGTCTGTCTCAGACAGGTTTTCCCACTGAGAGACGTGATCTTCCACCTGTTGACCTCTGGAATGGAAATTAAGAAGGAACGTGTCTCAGTAGACCATGCAGCTGTTGGGAGAAATCCTGCTCCTGATACTGCTGAGAAAATCCTCTACTCCTCTTTTCTTTTAACCCTTCTTTCCAAACTGAAGAAACACTTCTCATTTGGCATGTCTATTAAATTTAGAGACACCCTGCTGCATAAGAAAGGCTGATGCAATGAAGGATTCTGCAGTCTCTTTCTAGGCCCTCATGGTACTAAAACAAATACCAGACATTCACCATGGAACACCAAACAGGTGAGCACAACCCAGCTCAAACTGCCTCACCTACAGCAATGTGGAGACTGAAAACTGGTGGGCTTCCACTGTCATCATAGCATGGAGTATTAAAAGAGCTAGCCCAGATCCTGAAAACCCTAAAGCATATGCAGCAGAAAGATTCATACAGGCTAATTTACACCTGGTACTCTTCAGTTAGTTTGAATATCTCCACAGAGTTTTCCTGAAGGCAAACACAGAGAGAGAGAATGTCAAAAATTTAACATACTTTGTAATGTTTACTATAAGGACAACTAAAAATGATCCCTATGTGATTATATAGCAGAATAAATTGATTGGAAAAAGCAGGCAAAAAGTGTTTGTTAAAGCAAAGAATCTACTGAACTTCATTATTCCCTCCGATTTTTGCACAGTTTTAGCACTTTTATTTAGCAAGTGTTGTAGTACCTCTCACTGAACAAGAATTAGGTATTAGAATAAGCCTCTGCCAATAATGCTGACTAAACAGTTGTGATGCTGAGCAGATGGAGAAATGCAGCTGAGGGGCATCACATGCATTTTATTAATTTCTCCTTTCTTTTTCTATCCTAGTCTCCACTATTGAAATAAAGATTGCTGAATCTACTGAGTCCTTCCCCAAATAGGGTCAATATCCAATTGCTTCTGTAACATGGTTTACTGCTTTATCAGTGCAGTCTTACATGTGTCATAACAATGCTTTCATCATTTTCTTTGTGAGGTAATTCATCAGTCTCCTAGACAACATGATGGTAGTACATAGGTCTGAAAATTAGGCAAGAGGAGCTGTATTCTAATTCCTCTGTAAGACATCTGGTAAACAAACCTGGCTCCACACACAACTTCTCTCTTCACGTATTTCAACTACCACCAGATAGTTATCAAAGCTCTGTAGCATAGCCAAGTTCTTCTTTCTTGAGTCCTTTTTTTTTTTTCCCCTCATTGTCTTGTCTGAATGTAAATGCAATGCCTGGTTAGAGCTAGTAGCCAAGTACTGTCACTAGGTAATTTTAGTCTTGTTCCACACACTGAAGTGACCAAGCATTTCATTTTAATCCAGATGTTGCCAGTTCTTTATTGAAAGTTACTAAGATAGGTGTGACACATTTTCCTAACCACTCCAAATTGCTCTGTTTTCTCTTAGTTTCCTGTGGAAATCTCTTTCTCATTCAATAAAGCCCTTCCTCTGGCAGAATAAAGTAGGTTGGATCAGACATAAATTTTTTTAATGTCTGGCACTTGCCCTTTTTAGAACAGAAATCAAATAAACCCATATAGAGAGGACTCCTAATTGTGTAATAAATGGTCCTTGTTTAACCCAGAGTTGTATGTATGAGCAGAGGGCTTCTACAGAGCTGAAGTTGCAACATTTTTTAGTTTGCCAGTAACCACACATTTGTTTGAAGTCTTCAGTGACATCTACATGAAGGCCCAAATCCTAAGAGGTTGCTTAAGCAACAAAGTGGAAATTAGAAATCCCGTTACTCATGGGTTTGCAATGAAATAACTTATTCAAAGTGATTACCAGGACATGCATTCAGCAACTCCAAAATGCAACTGTGCTCAGGGACTTCAGGCCAAACTCTATTATAAAACAGGGTGAATCATGATAAATACAACTGCCTTGGAGGTCTGTTAGAGACTACTGGGAGCTTGCCACACCTTTGCAGCAATAATCAAAAGTAGATCCATCCTTGTCAAGAATTGAACTGGAACTCTGGAATACATGAAACTTGAAGTTAGTTGATAATTATTTCTGTAGGCAAGCAGTAGTGTGTTAAATATTATAATAGGGCGACTAGAATCAACATAATAGGAAGAAAGTAGTAACTAAGAAAAAAATTCAGGAGAGAATTTTGAGGGGATAGTACCTTTTCTCATATCTTACTTATTACTGAAAGAAATGCACCAGGACAGGCTGGGGGTAACCTGCTGGAAAGCAGTTCTTTGGAGAAGGACCTGGGGGTCCTGGTGGAAAACAAGTTGTATCTGAGTCATCAGTGCCCTTGTGGCCAAGAAGGCCAGTGGGATCCTGGGGTGCTTTAGAAAAGCATTGCCAGCAGGTCAAGGGAGGTGACCCTGTCCCTCTGCTCAGCCCTGGTGAGGCACATCTGGAGGGCTGTGCCCAGTTCTGGGCTCCTGAGGACAAGAGAGACTCGGAGCTCCTGGAGCAGGTCCAGTGGAGGACAACAAAGAAGGCTAAGGGACTGGAGCATTTAGCTTAGGAGGAAATGCTGAGGGAACTGGGCCTTCAGCCTCAAGAAGAGAAGAGTGAGAGGAGACCTCATCAATGTCAGCAAGTACCTGAAGTGAGGGTGCCAAGAGGAGGGAACCAAGCAATAGGACAAGACGCAGAAGGCAGAAACTGATGCACAGGAAGTTTAACCTGTGTGGATGACTGCACACTGGATTGCCCAGAGAGGCTGTGGAGTGTCCCTCACTGGAGATACTCAGGATCTGTCTGGACACAATCTAGTGCCGTGTGCTCTGGTATGGCCCTGCTTGAGCAGGGAAGTTGGATCAGATCACTGTGATCTCTTCCAACCTGACCCATTCTGTGATTCTGTGAAATGGTCCCAAACAGACAAATATGGTTATAGACTTATGACATTCTGGATCTAAATAAATTGAGATGCAGTGCTAAAGCATGAATCTGTAACAGAAAATGCTTTTTAGGTAGAATTAAGTACAATGTTTTGCTAAATCAGGAAGATAAGTGCCTGACTGTTGACTTTGAAACATTTCCATCATCTTTTTAAGAAAGAAAATTTAGTATCTTAGTGATTCCCCCTACTCCTGAAATACTTTTCTTCTTTAAATAGGCCATCACTGATAAATGCTCAGAGATGCACAAGGAATGCACAAAGCAAGAAATGGTGTAATGCAAGCATGCATTTTTGTTCTCCCTTTAAAACTTACTACCTATTAAAGACAGAAAACACATATCTTAGTTTAGCTCCAGACCATTCAGAGATGGGTGAAATATTCATTCAGAAATTCAGGAATTAGTTCATGTACAAGAGGGGAGAACAAAATGCTGTGCTGAAGGGAATAAAAAAAGGGAGGGGAACCTTGGATATGAAACATAAAATTCCTCAGGCTATTATGTTACCCACTTGTGTTAACATCCAGTATTTCTTCTTTTAAATTGCAGCTTGTATGCCCTGTATTTTAAGGCATCAAATTATACTGCCATATTGAGGATTATTTAAACAATCCCAGTAAGTAGGTCAGTCAGTAATTTACTCTTGGTTTATTAGAGGGTGCTAAAAGAAAAGAGCAACACCGTTATTTGTTAAATGAACAGCTGGACCCAAATTGTTGGGGAAGAAAAAGTCATTATTTGAGGAAGTGTTTTGTTAAGATTTCTAGCATAATGAAAATATGGCAAAACCTTTGTTTACCACAAAAAATTTGTGTAGGGAGCAAACACAATTAGACTAGCCTCCTTTGCACAGAAGGTTGGACTAAGCATCAGGAGGAACAAAGCGAAGAAGAGCTCTGATGACCCAGGGGAGCAAGATGGGGGATGCATTTGGTCTTGTGCAGCCTCATTAGACCAGGTTTTCCCACAACCAGAGTGGAAAGACTACAGAAGCTGCCACTGAGAGAAAAAAGAGAAAAGGATCTCAGTCAAATTTCTTTAGAATCACTAGCAAGAATAATTTGTTATGATTTTGATATACACAAAGGAAAAAAATTATTAAATTGTGCTTATGAAACCAGAACAGCCTTCTAGCACCAGACCTCAGATATTTACTTAGTAACTAATCTCCAATTTCCCAGTGTTTTCACTGGAAATTCTCTCCAGTACTGTAATGCATCAAATGAATTTTAAAGAGAAGGTATTGATTTTGATGTGTGGCTGTAGGTAAATATGTAAGGCTAGAATAAAGCTTTTAAAAGGCACTAGCTGAATAGCACAGAAGGGCTGAAAAGGGCAAAGACCTGGTTTTAAAGCTGACAGATCAAGGCCCTGACACTCATTCTTCCTTCTGAAAGCAGCATCAGCAACTCCTCCATGTGTATACTGTGTGGTGAGGGATTGCATAGAGATGGAGATGGTGGTAATGTCCCACCTGTGCATCACCATCCTCACCGTCACCTAGAATTTTGTGCACTACTACTTAGCATTTATAACAGAGGTAAATGGCAATATTCTTTTGGCTCAGTTATTTTACATCAGTATAACTGTGCCTGGGCTGTGGTAATAAACCAAAAGTTTTGCTGATGTTGGCCTCAAGAGCTTCCTTTAATGCTAGCCCTCAGTTTGTCTTTTCCTTTGCTTAGAAATCTTGCTCCATAAAAACAAGTTTTATTCATGAACCTAGCTCTAGCTGGCCTTCCTCAGTGCAACAGACTGATTTCAAAAGTTCAACTTCCTTCCCCTCCCTCACAAAGAAATTTTTTTCATAACCTCTGAAGCAAAAAACGTAATTAAATTTCCAAATCACTGCTACAGGATTTTATGGGAGGCTTAACTTTCCAGAAGAGTCTGCAATAAATCAGAAAGGCTTTATTAAGAGCTAATTTAAAATATCCTGGTAATTTTTTTGCCCTTACAGAAACATAGAGAGCAAGTAAGATCATCACATTGTTCTGCTATAGAAAAGAAGTAATTTGGGGCAGTGAGGAATAAATGGGTAATCAGAAGGTCAGTACTGCGACAATCTCTGGTCTCTATTTAGTTCTCAGTTTTCTAAATTCATAGCCTGTGGAGGGTAACAGGATCTTCCTATTAAATACTGGAGAATGTTAAGCAGTTACAGAATACAATTTTTGAACTTATTACAAGAACCGGCTTTCCACAGAAGACAGTATGTCCAAGTCCCCACTGTTCAGAGCATTAGAAGACTTTGGACAAATGCATACACACAGGCATCTGCATTTTTAAGGACTCAGGAAAAGAAGTATAGACACAAAATATGAACTGAAAGTCAATAAATTAGGGTACCAGCCTGATGGGGGAAAAACATTTCATCAGAAATTCATCTTCAAGGAAAGCCCTAGACTCTTCTCTGGCACCTGTCTTGTGAGTGAAGAGTTTATTAGCCCAGATACCTCAGACAGTCTTGTAACCAGCAGTACCAGTTCCTCTTCTCCAGGTAATCAGGAATCAATCCATCTAGGACATCATGCATCACATTTCATCTAGCAATCCAGAAGCCAACAAAAATTGCACAGCACAAATAGTTGTTTCCTGAAGAAAACACTCTGCCCATTGACTCTTGAAGTTCGTAGCTAATCCTGAGGCACAAGGAGTATGACGAGCACAGAGTTTGTGTGAAATCCTTCAGATGCCACAAGCATGGACTGCTGTTTTCTCCAAACTCCTAACCTAAATTCATTCCTGACAGCTGTGGTGACCTCATCTGTGTCCAGCCCCATGTCCTGCCAGGAGGATAATGCATAGCTGACTAAACAAACCCAAACAAGAAATTCAATACCTTGCAGATGGCATGGCCTGCGTGGTCTCACTGTTACCTTGAAATGGCTCTAGCACTGAGGAGAGACTGACAGAAAAACTGACAATTCTCAATTCACTTTGAGATGAGGAGGATGACAGTGCCAAAAGAGGTAAGCCAAGTTTACTAGCAGTCTTTTGCCAAGGCCATTAGAGAACATGTGTGTCCCTGCCACAATGTTTAAGCATGTCAATATTTCCACAGTCAAGGGAATCAGAGGGAGATGACCCAAAAGGATCAAATGTTGACCACAGGAAGCCACAAAATTAATGCAGTCACCCAAGTTTGTACAGGGTACACAAACTATCCAGGCTCCAGAGAGTCAGAGGGTGTCAGGCATCATGAGGGATGAATAACCTTTTTTCACAATTCTCTCCGAAAATAGGAGGACTAAGAGTAGACTCATAAATAAGAATGCAAAAAGCAGGAGAGCAAACAAGGATCCAATAATCCCTTGTTTGAAAGTAAGCTTGACTCTGTGCTGCCCTCACCCCCACTAAAATGGCCTTGTCAGTCCGTCCTGTCTATACCATCTTACCACAAGAGCTTACAGGCACCAGTGCATTACCAGATTTCAGAAAAATTCCACTTCAGAAAACCTTTTACTTCAAAAGAAACTGAAAATTCACATAAAAATCAGATCATCTGGCCCACGAGATATGAGAAAACTTTCCACAAGAAACAGACAGATGAAGAGCTAGACTAAGGCAGCAGGATTTTGCAAAATGCCTGCTCTATAGTGTCTGATATCATGAATCAATAGATTACTGGCTTATGACCTGTGGAATTTCCATTCCCTTATGGAGCAGAGAGGAATATGGGCTAGGACATGCTCTAGCAGAACAACTCAGCAGTACAGCACTCAGGCATTAGCTACAAAATGCTGATGAAAAATACACCACAAGTAGAACCCCTCCTGGAAATTCCACTTGTATGTTAACCAAACACATTTTTCTGCCTTGAGTAAACAAGCATATGAGGAAAAATGAACGGCTAAGAGAGGTTTTGATTTTTTCTTTTCATTTTTTATGTCTAGCTTAAGTAACAAATAGCTGGCTTCTACACTGTCAACTTCTCACTTAGAAGGGACCATTTGGCTTTTAAAAGCTTAACAGGGACTGTAACTAGACCACTGCTGCTTGTTTGTCAAATTTGTGATCTAAAACTCCATCCCAAACACAAAGCAATTGGAAGAAGAATGCAAAAAAATGCCTGCATTTCTGTGTAAATGCAGAAGGTATGGCCTCAAATCCACACCCAGAGCTCTGGCCCAAAGATGCAGCAGCCTCATGAGGGATGTCCACTGCCCAACTCGAGCATGGCCAGATGGTCAGAGCAGCTCTGACACAGAGCCTGCGGGAGGGGGCTTTGCAGGGAAGTGGCCTCTTTGGGGCAAGGATGCTGAGACTGGCCAACCCTGTCCTACAAGCTCTGCCTGCTACACCTAATGGATGGATACTGGATGAAAAGGATAAAAGCCTAGTGAACAGGCTAATGGTTATTATGGGGTGTAATGAGACTGGCAGACTGGGGATCATACACAGACTGTAGCCTCACAAAGAAGCTGAGGCAGGGTGGGACCTTGTAAGCTAGAATCCTGGAGTTTATTTTATCTTGGAGTTTATTTTAATTTAAGAAAACTAAATTATTAATTAAATTAAATTTTAAAAAAATTAAATGGTGATAAAACACATAATTGAAAGCATTGATTTGTTCTGTGTATCTATACTTTCTCGACAAAAAAGGATAACAGAAACCAAGGGCATACCTATATCAGATGTTAGGTGTTACTATGAAAAAGTTAAAGTGAATTGATATTATTTAACTATAATGAAAAGAAGAACAAGACCTGTGAGGGAGCTATAACAAAGAACAAGTTCTGATTTCAGTCGTGGAGTCCTTTAAAGATATTGCTCTTACATACCAGGTCTAAGGCTTTCTTGAGGAGAGGAACACACTACCAAAAGCAAAGCTGGACTGGAAAAAGGAAGATTATTCTTCTGTACTTCTCAGTTTCAGCACAGAAGCTGTTTCAAAGCAAAGAATAAAGTTGCTGTATTTCTTGAGGCAGCTGAGGAAAACCTTCAGGGTTTGCTGTAAAGGTGCAGTAATCTCTGCATTCAGCACAACACTGCACATGCAGCAACATCTTTGGCAGCTGGGCCTTACACACAGTGCCCTTTATGCACAGGAACACAAGGCAGTCCTTAATGCCTCATCTCAAGCCTGGAATTCTGTTCATAAGACAGAGTCTATCAGACTACTTAGTCATTTAATAAAATGTTGCTCTTACCCACAAGGTTCCTCAGTGAAACCAGGGCCTTCCTACTGACTTCAGCTTTCCCTGAAAAAAATCACTGCATCCTGCCGCCACCTAGACAGCTGTTCCCTGCCATCCCCCTGCCATGTCACCTACAGATTTGAACCTAGCAGCCTTTTCTTGGGACTAATCTTTTATTAGCTGCCAGCAAGTAGCTACTTTTACAGAGTAGTTGGGATGTGAGGAAGGCTGTATTGATAAACTGAGCTCTGAGCCCCAGAGAGAGAGAGAGAGAGCAGCCTCTCTCTGCTCATGGCAGGTCAGGCAGCTATGACCTCTCATGTTGGCAGATATCTGTTGGGGAAGCAGCTTTCTGACATGATGGCACATCATGTTCCCCTTTGTGTGAAAAAACACTGACTAGAAAAGCCAGAGCTCTTTAAAAGAAAAAGGGAGTTCCCATCAATATTCAGAAGAATCAAGAAAAATTTCTCCTATCATCAGATGTTTTTGCATTCAGGTAATGGGAATGAGAAAGGACAGCAAAGCAGGAGAAACAAAACTGATTTCTTCTATGTAGACATGTGTGCAAGCATCTACTCTGATCAAACCACCCATGTTCTTACTAATTCTGAACAGGGAAGCTCCTTATTTAACCTGGTGTGTCACTGACCAAGCTTCCCTGTTTGTCTCCACCTCCCCTCAGAGACATCTTGGAATTCTTCAAAGAAGTAAACAGGCTTGGCATTTAAGTGACTGGCCTTCAGCTACAGACTCAGCACCCTGACTCTCGTGAGCCAGACCTGCCCTCAGTCTTGGAGCACAGGCCTCTGCTTTGCCAACGCTTCATTAAAGCAGGATCTCTGCACACTGGACCCTCCTTGCTCCTGCTGGTGAAACTATACCCTCCTAGAAAGCTGATCCAGGTCTTCAAAACCCACAGAAATTTCAAGAAAGCCAAGACTGCCGATCAGCCTTCATCTTGCAAGACCTACCACTGCACTGCCATGACCATGGTTACTTCTGTCAGAAGGCTGAGAAGGAATGTCAGAAAGTTACAGCAAATCAAAAAGGACTTTCTTTTTCTAGCTCATCTAGAAAGCTGGATACAAGTTCATGCTTCTTCTAAAAAAAAGGGAGAGGAGGAGAATGTGAAAGCCTGAATTTCAGGAGGATCTTTTACTTCACTGCAATGCACTTTTTAAACACTCTTAAGTCACATGGCAAACCTTTGTAGATTTCATTAATTTTCTGATAGGCTATAAAAAAGAAGATTAGAAAGACAATGAAATAACAGAGGGAAACAGGAGATTAGTGAAAAGTTTCACATGCAAAACTAGAACTGCATTGAGGAGTCTGTCATCCCAGCCTTTCCCTACCCTCTAATGGCACCATTTCCAGCAAAGGATTTTGTGTTTTCATTATGCTGCCTCTGTAAACTGCTAGTGAAGTGTTACAACTAAGAAGAAAAGCAGACAGTCAGCTTCTGAGACTGACCAAGAGGAAGGTGCTGTCTGCAGAAAAACAAAGTCAGAAGAATAGGCAGGCATGTCTAGAACACATTGCATCCCCTCTTTTCTGATTCTATCCTTCTGTTATTTAAAAGTATCACCCCACTCACCAACGTCAGAGCTTGCAATTCTGCCTCTTGGATCTACCACTTTGCAGTTTCACACAAATGCCAAAGTCATCAGGATGGAGTCTGTAAAGGGAAAAAAAGAAACAACAAACCAAATAAAAACAAAACCAAAAAAACCAACCACCAAAACCACCAAACCTAACCCTGTTAAGCCAAAAAACTCCCTTGTTGCCAAACAAAGCCTGATCCAGATGTGTTGGTAATTTCTCACTTGTCTGTATGAAAAAATGAGTACAGATAAAATTTCCATCTCTTGCCTTCCATTCTGCCTCCAGGAATAACACAGTCTTTCCATACCCTAGAATAGAGGCATCAAGCCTCCTCCATATACATCCATGGCAGTAACCAAATTTTTTTCCATGCTTCAGTCCCAGACAGAGCTAGAGGAGAGTAGAAAGGCTTTTTAAAGTAACATTTTTCAATGTGCTTTACAGCCACAAGGAGGCAGGTCAATTATGACAGTTCCTGAAGTGATAATAACTGAGGCAGATTTACTGCATTGCTCTCTGGAGTCCAGCAAGACTTTCTGTCATATTTAGTGAGATACACATATGTATCATAAGCACACTGAGGGACAGCCTAAAAAGTAAGCACAGACAAATGATCTATTTTTCTTTCACTCTGAGGAAACAAATTATTCATCACAGAGACTTTAGCAGAACTCACTATTACATGAACAAAGTAGGCAACTGGGCTTTATGACCAAAATTTTGAAAAGCAGACAGAGTGCCCACTTTGTGACATTTTACAGTGATCTCTGATTGCCAAAAGAGCAGAGCAACAATCTCTCTCAATCAGCCTAAGCTTGGCACCATAAATGGATAATGATTTTGAAAAACCAAAGAGAAAGTCAGTGAAAATTCCACCTCTACACAGTGAAATTGCCTTGGACCTTCATGAACCTCTCCTGAGGCTGATCAAGTAGTTTTAGGGCCAACATCATGTAAAATGGTGTGACACTCCCATCTGCAGAACTGTAAGGGCGATACAGCAAAGCAGACACATTGCACTCTACACTTGAATCACCAGAGGAACACCAAGACCCCTGTATGTCTTTCAACATCAAATAAAACCAAAGTGGTTTTTCCCACATAACTGATAGCTGGTACTGTATCCAAATGTCTAACAAAAATTGGCTGCCTTTGAAAGAGATTTTTTCTGGCTTCCTTCCAAACTGCTCTCCAAGCTACCTCCATAAGATGCAAACTTCCAATGTAACAGACATGCAAGAAAAAAAGATGCTCAGTAGTTGCATATATTAAATCCTGAGACATTTTCCACTGTTGCAGGTGTTGATAGATCATCTGGTCCAAATTTACTTCAGCTCAGATTTTTTATTCTTCCCCAAAATACATAAAATAAGCAAAAAAGGATAGAATTTTTTTAAAATCATCATCCTTCCCTCCCCTAAATTAACCTCCTGCATTCTTCCAAAATGTGTCATCACATGGTAGAAGACATTATTCCCCTTTCTGAGCAAGTAGTGAACAAGTAAACTCCATTTTGCTTGATAGAAATGCTGCAGAGATGCACTCAACTTATTTTTTGCCACTTGACAGAAATTCTCTAGTTTTTCCTTTTTTTCCCCTTTTCCTTTTTTTTTTTTTTTTCCAAGGAGAGGGAAAAATTCTTGTGCCAACCCCGGGATATGAAGTCAAAATCACAAGTGCAAAATTATCCATGTTACTACACCATTGCTGGGTAAGGCAGCCTCTCTGGAAACAATAGCTGGGGCTTGAGGTATCCACAGGGAAAAGAGAACACTGTGCTTGATTTACTGCTCTTCTCATGGGATTTACTCTTGGCAAAGTGCCTGTGTGGTTTATGTCAGAAGGGATACTTGATTTGCATGTGCATCCACTGCTCACTGTGAGGTAACTCTTTAGTGCTGATGGAGCAGAAAAGGACTGAGCATTCCATGAATTAAAAAAAAAAAGAAAAAAAAAATTCACCTGAGAACCATCCTCCATCAGGAAAAGCCAAAGGCCTGACAGGCTCTGGTCAGAGAGGGAAAAAGATTAATATCCACATATCTCTCCAACAAATCCAAAAGCAGTGATGAAAATAAATTACTGCTAGATTCTATAATCAGATAATGGCAGAACAGTGTCAGTGCATGAAAATCTGCAACAAGAACATGAAACAAGCACATTTCTGGATCCTTTTTGCCCTTCTTCTGCTCTTTGGATCATTTCACAAACAGACACTACATTTCCAGGTGTGTATTATTACAAGTAATCTAGATAAATATAGATGGACCAATAATACTTTGACCAGCATACTCAGGTGGAATTAGATCAGTATCCATCAGAAATATTCCATGATCCTGTACATTTAAGGACAAACCAACCAACCAAACAAAAACCCCTCAAATCAAAACAACTCCTTCCAAGAAAAGAAAAGCACTCACCCAACTTTTTACAAGAACAACGCTTGCAAGGTGAAATCCGTGCTTTTGCTCTATCACTTGACACCCAGGTTCCCACTGCTGTTCACATGGCTGGAGACTGTTCAGGAACAGAACTGCAAATACCATCTCTTTGGATTCAGCAATCAGGAGTGGATGAATGCAATTCCTTCCTTCCTTCCAACAGCTGAGCCAGACCTCAGGCAGCCCAAAGACTCTGCACAGCAGAACCTGGTTCGTTACTATTTACCATGAGAGATATTAAGCAGTCCATTGTTTCTCCTGGTGGTCACTCAGGATTAGGTCAGGTGTAACAACTACTTCTGCTTTGTCTCTATTTTAGAGGACTTGGGGGACTGAGAGCACCAGGCATCTTGCTGTTGTTTGTGGAACAAATTGTCTCAGAAATTGCAGAATAATCAGGAATGGGGAGAAACACTCTCTATCATAACTCCTTGGGACTCTGTTGTCTTGCACTGATTTGCCTCCTTGTGCAGGGAGGAAAAGGTAGGTTATAAAAAAAGTACAGAATTAGCAGCCTTCCTTGTTGGTATGGCAAAAGAAAATGAAAAATTCACACCGGAATATGAATTTCTAAGTAACAATGGAGCTTTGGGAAGAAAGGAACAATTCCTCCCTCCAAAGCATGAAAATCACAGAGATCAATACAGCTTAAGGGAGATACTCGCCAAGCTCTCAATGTTTTTGCATAGCAGCCTTCATACAAACTGCATCCAAAGTAAGCAAGCAAAGCAAAGACACAGAGACAAGGAAAAGCAACCCAAACCAGCCTAAGCTGAGTTTGAAAAGGAAAGGAATGGATTCAGGTACAATTCAAAAGGAAATGGAGGATGCTTTTGCAACTGCCCTGGAAGTTGCAAATCATGGGCCGGCCATGGTCCAGCTGGTCACCTGCTGTATGTACAGTTCCTATGAAGTTAAAGGTGAGCCAGGAGTCAAGCTTCCAGAGATGTGCTACTAAAAAAACATAAGCAATTTTAAAACACCCAGAAGTGAGCATTTCATTCCAGGAAAAAACAAACAAAACAA
>VXBQ01000478.1:0-15121 GCA_013400175.1 Phainopepla nitens | reverse complement strand
GGATCGGGAACGGGATCGGGATCCTGATACCGCCGAGGGTCCCGGCCCCACGGTGAGCCCTGCGCTCTCCCCGCAGCCCGCTGCCGCGCCAGCCGACGGCTTCGCCTCCTCAGACGATGAGGCCGCCGAGGAGGACCCGAGCCCGCTCCACATCTCCTGGTGAGGCGACACCCGCGGGACCCTTTCCCTGAGGAAATTGTATTAAATCCCTATCCAGGAGGGTTTTCTCTTGGCAAGGGAAACGCGAGGCGGGCGGGGGGCCCGGAGGCGCTGCGGGGCTGGCAGCGGGTGCGGTGCGGGTGCAAGGGGCCAGCCCTCCCGCCCACGCAGGCTCCGCCACGGCAGGAGGCCGAGGATCGCATCCAGCCGGGTTTTGAACGGTTCCAGGGAAGGAGACTCCCCGGGCAGCCACGACCCTGTTCTGTACTCACGGGCTGGGCAGGCCCTGGCACAGGGTGCCCAGAGCAGCTGTGGCTGCCGCTGGATCCCTGGAAGTGCCCAAAGCCAGGCTGGACAGCGCTTGGAGCAACCTGGGTTAGGGGAAATTGTCCCTGCCCGTGGTAGGGGATTGGAACAAGATGGTCTTTAAGGTCCCCTCTAACCCAAACCTTTTGTCACCCTCCTATTTTCCTCATTTCCAAATGTTTTTCCTCATATTCACTTCCCATGTTTCATTTTGTGCCTGTGGCTCCTCATCCCCCCCACCAGACACTGGTGAAAGGGTCTGGCCCCACCCTCTTGACACCCCCCCTAAAGATATTTCTATATTTAAATAATTGAACTCTTCCCTTCTGATTTTTATTTATTTTACTCTTTATTTTCTCATAGGGTGTCTTTGTCTCCTCTCTACTCTTCAGAAGTCCTGGGATTATGTTCCCTTCCAGGTAAGAAGCCTTCACTGAAATTTGCAGGCATATGAACAGGGGTAATGTTTTACCCCAAAATTCTGTGTTGTGGTTAACTCCTTTTGTAACCTACCCCTGGAATAAGTGTTTTGGAAACACCAAAGCTAATCTAGAGAATATCTTCATGCAAGATCACATTTTTAAAGTCATAAAAGTGAACATACAAACTTTGACTTCATTTTTAACTACCAAAACTGCAGCCATGATGAATCTCCACTCAACTCTTAAGTGATCTTTATTCAGCCCTTTTATCTGTTGGGTGATTTTTTTTGTGTTTTGTGGGGGGATTTTATGCTGTATCCTGATTTAAAATATCCAAAACTTTTCATCTGGAAAACACAAAGCACCTTAAAACCTTGGGCAGATTTCTTTCTTTAATCCTATTACACTACAGTATTAAGCAGATAATGGTGTTTAAACTGTCTTCTGCACCAGGGATTTACTTGCAAAAACAAGAACTGTGTGTTATTCAAGATGTGGCTTTGTTGCTTGCTTTGGTTTTGGGGGGAGGCTGCCTGTGCTCTGTTCTTCTGTGCAGCAGCCATCCCATAAATATCACTTACCTGGAGTGGTAATTGTTGTTCATAACTTGTTTCAGGTTGCAGGTTTAAGGATGTCAGAAGAAATCTTCAGAAAGATATAGGTGAGTCTTCTTTGTGTCAAGGGCAATTCCATGAATATTCCATGACTGTGGAATAAAAAATCAGGATATTTCCAGGCAGGAGCTGCACAGAACCCATGAGGATCTTCAGGGCAGCCTCAAGATGAATCACAAACTTGTAATCTTCCTTTTTCCCAGAGGAAAGTGAAATTGGGATAGAAAAGATGGAATTCTGTAGAGATTTGAGCTGAGTATTCAGCTGTAACACTAAAGAGCAGAGACTGATAGCAAATCCCCAGTGTTTGGGTAAGTCCAGCTTAGGAAGGAGCTCCTGGCTGTCAGGGGGGGAGGTATTTGATCCCCTGGATCCTTGGAAGTGTCCCAGGCCAGGCTGGCCAGGGCTTGGAGCAGCCTGGGATGGTGGAAGGTGTCCCTGCCATGGCAGGGGTGGAATGAGATGAGCTTTAAGGTCCCTCCCAACCCAAACCATCCTGGCATTCTGTGATTTTAACAGAAACATAGTCAAATGGGTAGCAGGCTGTCCTGAGTGCTGATGTGCTCTGCTGTGAGACTTCTCTCAGGATTCCCTCTGAACTGAGAAAATTCCTCTCCTGGATTACCTGAAGGGAAATGTGGCAGAGACTCAGTGGAAGGAAAAAGTGCTCAAAGCAAAATTGCTCACTGCTGCTGTCTTAGCCCCAAAGATTAACCAAGAGACTCAGGACCAAGGTGCTTATCTGTTAATCCTTAAGCTTGATAGGCTTTTGTTTATTTGCAAGTGTCTCAATCCTTTGGCAGGAGAACTAAAGAGCTGTGGGATCCAGGATATCTTTGTGCTTTGTACCAGAGGAGAGCTCTCAAAATACCGAGTTCCAAAGCTGATGGACACCTACCAGCAGCAGGGGCTGTGTGTGCACCACTACCCCATTCCTGATGGGAATGCTCCTGACATTGCCACCTGCTGCAGGATCCTGGGAGAGCTCACAACTTGCCTGGAAAATAAGCAGAAAACAATCATACAGTAGGTTCTGGCTGCCTCCCCCTCATCCCACATTCCTGTCAAGGATGCCAGCTTCTCTGCAGATGTATGAGCAGGGGAAATAGGACTGTGTGAAAAGGCACTTGCATTCTTTAGGGTTAGTTCATGCTGTGAATTCTGCTGTTCCTCATCCTGCAGCTATTTGGAGAGAATTCTTCCTTTCAGAAGATCAGAATGTCCCATTTCAAGATTAGAATGTCCCATTTCCCCTTTGCTCTGTCCAGCAAGAGTTTCACAGTGTGTTTTGAGTGGCACCACAGGGCTCCTTGCTCCCAGCCTACCTGGATATCAGGTGTACAGAATGAGCTGGGAGCTAAAACACTTCTTTGTCAGAGGTTGTGACTGGCCCTGGATCCCTGGAAGTGTTCCAGGCCAGGCTGGATGGGGTTTGGAACAACCTCATCCAGTGGAAGGGGCTGGAATGAAGTGGCTCTAAGGTCCCTTCCAGCTCACACCACTCTAGGACTCTGTACCACACCCCTGGACTATTCATCAGGGACTCAGGGGGTTCCAGCAGTGCAAAAATTCACTCCTAATTTCCATAAATGGGTTTAAAGGAATTTATTTAGCTGAGCTCAGATGAGAGGGGAAGAGCTTTTCAAATCCCATGTTCCCTGAATGACCCCACTGACAGCTTCCTCTACAGACATCCTCTGAGTCCTTGTTCTTCCTGCTGACACAGAACCCTGCTGCTCTCCTCACAGCTGCCCTCAAACCCTTAATCTGGAGTAGGATTTAAAGAAATTTGAGATTGTCCATCCTCCTGCTGTTTCCTATCCTCCTGTGCCTTTGGGACTATTACCAGGAATGAAGGGGAACTTTAAAATGGAATTTTCCATGGAAAGACACAGAAAGGTCTGGAGAATAAATAGGATATTTATTTACCTATCCCTGTAGGTATAGAAACAGAATATAGAAAATATGGAGAAATTCTTGTTCTGGCTTTCTTGTACCACTGCTCCTCTTCATTATCTTAAGGCAAGAACTGTGTCCATTAATTTATGTCTGGGGGGGTCCCTGGGTGCTGCAGTTTGCTACAGCTCCTCACAACCAGATGTTTTCTTTTCTCCCAGCTGTTATGGTGGCCTCGGACGCTCATGCCTTGGTAAGCATTTGTCTCCATGCCTGACCAACCCATCCCACAAACCCAGTTCTGCTGCAGGCTTCACTGTGGATGCAATCCAATCTGCCTCTGCCAGGAGAGCCTGGTTAATAGAAAGGACATGAAGCAATTCCTCTGCATCTGTCTTCATGGCAATGTTGCCCCTTAAAGCTTTCAGGAGTGTTCATTGATTAGTGTGCTCCAGAAGGAAGGGGTGGTGATACAGCCAGAAGACACAAAGGGGAATTTACTGACACTCATTCCTGAAAAGCCTAGGAATTGCATCCCAGCTGCTGCTGAGAAGGCAGGGGGAAAATAGTGGGAGGGTTTTCACCTATTTCCAAAGCCCACAGGTTGGGGCAGGAGCAGCAGGAGATGGGCCAGAGCTCAGAAATAGGATTCTGCAAGAGATCCAAGAGCTCTGGGATCCAGATAGTTTTGCCAGGGTGGTTTTGATGGGACTCATCAGTGGCTGTTTGCAGTCAGAGGTGCTCAGCAGCATCCAGGTGTAAATTCTTTCCCTTCCAGTGGCTGCCTGTCTCCTGCTGCAGCTTTTGGACACGCTGACACCTCAGCAGGTGATTGAGAGCCTCAGGAACCTGAGAGGATCCGGAGCCATACAGACCATCAAGGTAATGGGGCTGCAGCAGGTGACACTGGGTCCAAACAGCAGCAAGAGCTCAGCCATCCCCTCCTGCACTTCCCAGAGAGACACCTCTGGCTTTCCAACAGCTGCTCTCTGGGGTTTGAGCTGTTTCCTGCTTTCAAGAAACAGCTTCTCCCAGGAAAATGGTGACTGGACAAGAGGAAAAGACCTCAAGTTGTGCCAGAAAAGGTTTAAGTTGGATAATAGGGAAAATTTCTTCACTGAAAGGGTTGTCCAGCCCTGGCACAGCTGCCCATGGCAGTGGTGGAGCCCCCATCCCTGGAGGGATTTAAAAGCTGTGTGGATGCACTTGGGGATGTGGGGTAGTGGTGGCCTTAGAGTGCTGGGGGAACAGACTCCAAGTCCTCAGAGAGATTTTCCAGCCTAAATGATTCCATGATTCAGAATGAAGCAGCTTTGAATTCTGACAACTCCCACCTCTGAGGACCTTGCTTTGCATTACCCTGGGGTAATGCATCACCTGTGGCCATTATGGGGAACCACAGGGTCCAAGGCAAGATCCATGGAATCCCTGACACTGAGAAATCCCAGAGCACGTGGAGCGAGCACACCGAGAACAAACAGACCAGAGGGTGCAGTTTTCATCCAGGGGTATCAAACAGCTTTTTAAGACAGGTGGTGCCTCTTCCTGAAGTGCAGAGCACTCAGTGCAGCCCTGGTTGTGCATTTGCAGCAGTACAATTTCCTCCACGACTTCCGGGAGAAGCTGGCTGCACACCTGGCAGCCACGGACCCGGTGCTGAGGTCGGCGTCGCGCTAGCTGATCCTGCCACGGGCGTCTTTGTGTCCCCGTGGGAAACTCCTGGACAAGACACCTGAGCTCTCCTCAGTCCCCCTGCCTGTGTGACACGGCTGCTGCCTTCCAAACCCACCTGTAAAGGATTGGGATGGGGAAGGAAATCCTAGAGAACGGGTGGCATCTTCCTTTCTTTGGTGACTTTAATACTCACTGCCTGAAAAATACAAGTGTGTTTGTGTCCGTTGCTGTTCTGCTGGGATAATGGAGCTGGATAGGAATTGTGTCTCTGGAGCTGTTTAAAAACACCCTCACACCCTCAGCTCTGCTGTAAAGCAAAGTCAGGCTGGAGCACTCACCCCTTAGGAGCTCGTAACAGCTCCTTCTAAAATGTCACAGTTCTGCTCAATGTGCTGAGGGGAATTTGGGAAGGAGTCTCCTCATTCCAAAGCAGGAGGTGTTGCACCAAAAGTGTGTGACAAACCCAGCGAGGGGCTGGAGGTGACAGTGGCAGGAGGACACTGCTGCAGCTGCGTGGGTGAGCTGGCACAGCCCTGCTGCCACCCTGAGAGTAAACAATCAGCCGTGGGCTGGGAGGATCTCACAGGAACTCTGACAATCTCCAGCCCTCCTGTTTCACACCATCCATTCAGAAAACAGGAGGAAACAGCTGCTGGCTTTCGGTAAAGTTCAGGTAAAAAGGTGGGATGAGACTCCACACAGCGCCAGGGGTTGGAGTTAAACAAGCCCCTGCTTTGTGAACTTCAGAATTTATCTTCTAACGTTTGAACTTTGAGCACAAAGGGGATTTCTGCAGATTAATTAGTGTTTACTGCCATTCCCTCCCCCACTCTTATGGGAAACAACAGGAACATTTCCAGTTCCACAGCACAGAATCATTTACAGCAAATACCCTGCCCCAACTGTGCTTCAGTACTTAATCCTGCAACTAATGGTTTTCAGATATTAAATATTTATCACATAACTCAGCAGGCAGCTTGCTGAGGGCGACAGAAACGTTCTTTATTTGCTCCATAATCCTTTGCCTCCTGGAACTCCCAAACCAGCAGTCAGGGCCACATTTTGAACGCCAGAGGCCTGGTGCTGCAGCAAGGCATCACACAAGGGCTGCTCCAACACTGCAGCTGGACAGGGATGGTGTCAGCCAGGCCCTGGGCAGCTGGGAATGCTCACCTGCACCCCCCTCCAGGCAGAGCTGGCCAGCAGTGCAAGCTCTGGGGTGAACAGTGCTGGGCAAAGCAAAGGGGCTGCAGCTGGCACCTGGCCTCAGCCAGGCCTGGGCTGTTCATTCCCGTGTGGAGTTTGGCTCAAACCAGGCCCAAGGCCCAGGGTTTGTTTAGAAGGTTGAGGAGAGCCAGGGGCTACAAGCAGCCAGCCTCATTTCCATAATGGATTAATAAACATACAAACATAAGAAAGGTTTCATGAGCTTTGCTTGCACAGGCTGAAGTCATCTCTAACATCTCTGGAAGAGCCAAGCAGCAGAAAAATAATAAAAATGATCCAACGGGAACAATAGTCCTAAGAGTTTCCAAAAAGGCCTTTCAAAAATTCTTCTGTGAAAAGCTAAAAATTATGGCTGCACAAGGAATAAAATAACCATGGAATGCTGAAGGCTTGAGCAGTAGAGGCATGGGAAATGCTCAATAAATGCAAGGAAATGTGAGAAAAACTATTTTATGTACAAAGCAATAAGCTGGCAGGACTATTATTACCTAGGAAAGAGAACTTGAAGTTATCACAGCCTGAATTCTCTTACCCCCAGCATATTTAATAAAACTAGAAACTACCACTCTGCATCCCCTGGGAACCCAAACTCTGTGTGATAATAGCCTAGAAAAGGGAAAGTTGTAGAGAAAGGACACTCCCAAACCTGTGGAGGGACAGACATCAAACAGACTCAGCCTCTTTGACAGATGATGTGAGTGAAATCTGTTCATTCCCACCCAGCACAAATAAGGTGCAAAGGGGGACACTGTCACCACGTCCTAAGAGATGAGTGTAGGGTCACAGAGTGAAGTCTGGCAGAACTGTTAAATACCTGGTTTTCACAGCCAGCAATTCCATGGCACAACCCACTGCCAGGAGTGCCCAGAGCAGCTGGGGCTGCCCCTGCATCCCTGCGATGCCCATGGCAGGGGTGGAATGAGATGGGTTTTCATTTCATGTCCTCTCCACTCTGGGATTCTGTGATCTTCCAGACCAGGCTACAAAAGTGCTCAAAAAGCAACTGAACTGATGGCAGAAAAGCCATTCAGAGCTTTTTAAAATGCCAAAGCCCACTCAGGAGGTCTTTACCACACAAATTTCCAGATTTCTCACTCCTGAGGCAGATACTCAACACCTGCCCTGTTTCATATTCCTTTCCTTCAGCCACTGCCAACACCAGTGCTGGAATATCTGGATTTGAGGTGGAACCCAGTGCAGCCATTCATACCACTTTTATTGCCTTAACACCCAAGAGACCCAAAGTGAACAAATACACAGTTTATGCCAAAAAAAAAGTTTTACTAGAACAGGGAAACTCAGTGTTGTTCTCCAGCACAGGTAAATGAAAAAGATCCCTAATTATTACTTGTAAATTAAGCAGCTGTTCACAGTCACAATTTACGATGCAATATTTATCTGGAACATCTTCTCCTGCCCCATCTGCTATTTAACTTCAGGGAAAAAAGCAGGAAATCAGAGCTTTCCTTTTCCAGAGGTAATCTGACTCCATGCTCTGTTTTTAAAGGGAATGCAATTATCCACTGTGAAACAACTGATGAACACAGTGACAATTTGTTGAATTTAAAAACAAAACAAAAGGCACCACATAAAAAGAAGTGTTGCTGAATTTGAGATTTGTTTTTTATTATCATTTATTGCACTAAGGAACAGCAGGGCAGTTTCACAATCTCACTTTCTGCTTTGAAAGTCTGTAGTAGTTACTATTAAACCTAAGAGTGTTTTCATCCTTGGACTTGATAAACATTGGAGGTTTGTCCATTTGTTAATCAGACAGCACGGACATTGAGAAAAAAAAATCATTTAAATTCATTCCTTCATGGGCAATTCAGCTTCTCCTATCACAATGACACAGGCTGGAGATTAAAGCAGGGTTAATGTGTGGAGAAGATACAGAAGGCTCTGGACCTATGGATGCACACACAGGGAAAGATTAACCAGATAATGAAAAAAATAAACCAAAATAGAACGATTTTTGCATTTGTGTCCATGAATTAATATCCTAAGAGCAACATCACCTCTGGGCAAAGACCCAGCATTCCAGTAGTTCCCCAGCACCTGGAGCTGATGGAGAGTCAAGAGGGGGATGCCCAAGTCCAAGGGAGGCACTACAAAAGCCCATCCTACAGAAACCCCTAGAGTGCTAAGGCTGGCAGTAACCAACTCCTACTCAAAGGTTATGGCTGTTCCTTATGGAGTGCAAAGTCAACACTTTTCAACCCCAGTCATCTTTATATTAATTTACACATAATTCATCAATTTCAACGTCCCAGTAAAATATAAGAAAACAGTCTTTCCACAAGTATAAAATGTGGAAATATTTTAAAAATAGGGGAGTTATTGTTTTCTAACTCATTTGTGAACATCAGGTTCCGGATTTAATCTTGGTCAGAGGTTCTTGTTGTAAAGAATCCATGTTTTTTGTGGCTTCTGCATGCACTTAACTGGAACAAAGCTTGCTGGATGTCTTCTTAAGAGCTCACCAGAACATAAATCATGCTGCAAAAGAAAATAAAAATATTAAGATGCATCATTTTGATTAGTGGTACACATCTAATTATGACAGTGTATATTATAAGGAACAAGTCCATGTGAGATACGAGGATTGTGACTGAAGATTTGACTCAATGACTCTTCTACTTTTGACTTCAACAAAATCACATTTACATCAAATACTTTCCTCTGAAAACAGTGTTTCAGCTTCCTAACTGAAATACCCTGGGATTCATTGTATTATGCTTAACAGAAGAAAAGTTTGGAGCTTTTCAGTCTACAGTCATGGAACAGAGATTCAAAATACCAATTCCACCTCAAATCCAAATTAGGATTTGTGTTTTAAAGCAGAATCAGTGGCGAATGTGGATTATTTTCCAGGCAAGTTGGCACTGTAGATGATCATACAGATTCCCAGCATCTTTTGAGTTGGAAGGACCTTGTAGATCATCTCATTCCAACCCCTGCAATGGGCTGGGACACCTCTGGCTAGGCCAGGTTCCTCCAAGTCTCCTCCAGCCTGGCCTGAACACTTCCAGGGATCCAGGGGCAGCCACAGCTTCTCTGGGCACCCTGTGCCAGGAGCTCACCACCCTCACAGGAAAGAATTCCTTCCCAATATCCCATCCATCCCTGCCCTCTGGCAGTGGGAAGCCATTCCCTGTGTCCTATCTCTACACACCCTTGTCCAAAGTCCCTGTGCAGCTCTCACAGGCTCCCTTCCAGCACAGGAGGGAACATATTCCTATGGACAGTGTTTCTCTCTGCACTGGGCCAAAACTTCAGAATGAAGAGGAAAACTTACCCATATAGGTAGTAAAAAAAAGACAGAAGGTAGAATGCTAATTTGCACCATCCTTCTTTCTGGCAATAGGCTAAAATATCTGCATTCATGATGGTCGTGGGATCGTAGAGGCCCGGGCCGCTCATCACGGGTCTGCTCATGTACCTGCAAGGAGGCACAGCAGCTGTGGGGTGACAGCCACAGCAAAGCTGGTCCTGCCCCCACCCTCCAGGGAACACCAGCACTGACACAGGGCAACGCCCTCTGCAGAGAAGCAGTTCAGCTGCCACGTCTTATGGGAGAGGAGAATGGAGCTGCCACTTCCACTGGCAGTGTCTCGGTGCACCTCCGACACGTCAGCAACTTTAACACACAAAACACAGCTCCATTCTCACACAGCACGAGAGAATAAAACATAAAAACACCTGAGGAAGCCAGGCGATGCTTCTTACTGTACAGCCATGACCTAAACCTTCCCAGAGAGCATCTGGCTTTTCCCAGGACACAGAACACTGGACAGCAAGACAGCAACAGGAGAATGAGTAACAATTCACTGAGCATAACCAGAATTACCTCCAAATATGATAAGCCAACAAGGGCATATTGAGACCCAGTGTGAGCCACTCTGCTGCACAGAGAAACATGACACAGAAGAATGCATGGATGAGGTACTCTGGAAGTACAAGCTGGAAAAGAAAAAGGTGAGTTAGAAGTTTTGATCACACAGAGCAGAACGTGGCATTTCAGCTACTCTGGAGGCACGCGATTCTTACAAAGATTCTTTAGAACCAACACTAAGGAGAACAAGACTGTGGAACGTGAAAGCAGCAGCCAGCACTATGTGCCTTGCTGTTTTCACTTGATATTCATGAACCAAGGAGAAAAAATTTGTAAGATTTAATGGTCAGATCAATATTTTTATTGCTTCTATTAAATTAACAGATTCCACGCTTTATGGGTAACACTCAGGAGAGGTCACTGAGATATTTCTGCTCGTGCAACAGAGAAATATCAGCAGGAAACGTGCTCTGCAGAACAGTTTATAGCAAAAAGATGTTTGGGTTTTCCTGTTTTACAGCTTTGTTTTGGTCTTCACAGATCCAGAACTTCTCAAAGTGGAATTACTCCCAAAATGTGACAGCCCAGGCTTTACCCAACCAAAGCAGCGGTGACACACAGGGCTGTGAGCAGAGGAGCTGCTCCTCACAGCCAGCCTGGGGGAATGGGGCAGTGTCCCTCACAGGTTCCCACCTCCTGTGCATGCTTTACAGCATCATGCTTCCAGCAGAAGCCCACAGAGCTCAGAACCAGCAACTATGGAATCACAGGTAGCATGGAATGCTGTGGAGATTAGTGTTGTTAACAGGAACAACATGGAGAGGTACAGAGAGTAAACACATGCAAAGAGCTGCAAAATCCCACACCCAACACACGAGCTAAGTTTTGTACAAGTCACTCCAAAGTGTTGCTATTTACTGCTCTATTACCAGGTTCAAAGGAATCATCCAAATCAGACTGGGCTGGGTTGGGAGGGACCTTAAAGCCCATCCAGTTCCACACCTTCCCCTGTCCCAGGCTGCTCCCAGCCCTGTCCAGCCTGGCCTGGGGCACTGCCAGGCATCCAGGGGCACTGCCAGGCATCCAGGGGCACTGCCAGGCATCCAGGGGCACTGCCAGGCATCCAGGGGCACTGCCAGGGATCCAGGGGCACTGCCAGGCATCCAGGGGCACTGCCAGGGATCCAGGGGCACTGCCAGGGATCCAGGGGCACTGCCAGGCATCCAGGGGCAGCCACAGCTGCTCTGGGCACCCTGTGCCAGGGCCTGCCCACCCTCCCAGCCAGGAATTCCCAATTCCCAATATCCACCCATCCCTGCCCTCTGGCAGTGGGAGCCATTCCCTGTGTCCTGTCCCTCCAGGCCCTTTATCCCAGCCCCTCTCCTGGAGCCCTTCAGGCCCTGCCAGGGGCTCTGAGCTCTCCCTGGAGCCTTCTCCTCTCCAGGTGAGCAGCCCCAGCTCTCCCAGCCTGGCTCCAGAGCAGAAGCAGCAGATCTGTAAAGCTTTGGCCTTCTCAGCTCAGGCCCTGTAAAACCTCTCCTCATGGAAAACTCCCCATTTTTACCCAAAGGTTCAAACTGTCTACGTGTGTGTGCATGTTCACACACAGCACCCTCTGCCTTCTTCCTGTGCAATATGATTAACATTGCAGGGGATGATTACATCCAAGTTTCAGTGGTTTCAAATTATTTTCTTCTTCTTTTAAAACCCCAAAATATCTTCCTAGAAATCTAAAAGCTGCAAACACACTCACCACCTGCTTTGCTACGACACTCTAATTCTCTAAATGAACAATATCAAACAAAGCCAACTTGCTTCAAGGCCACCAAAATTCAGCTGTTGTACACAAAATGTATCAAGTAAATATTTTCATCCAGATCCTTCTTTGCATACTTACCATTTACACATGGCAATTCTTTATAGCAGAACAACCACCCTGTCCAACACACGATGCATTTGGCAGCCTGCTCAGACAGATTCAGCAGGCCTGAAAAATCCGTATTTATTTACCTACACATCTCAAAATACCTTTTTCTTTCCTCTTGTTTGTTTAACCCTATTCCCACACCAGAATACCTGCCTCTTTCCAATCTCCCCCACTTGATCCTCCCTGCCTGTCCTAAAGAAAAATGAATTACATCAGCCCCTACCATATTTATCACAGAAGTGAGGGAGGATGGATCTGGTTGCTGAGAAAAGACACGACTATAACAGGAGCAGGGAAGAGAAGGAATCAGCAGTGTACCAAGCAGTTACTATTTTAGGCTAATCTTTCCTCTGAGGTGCCTCAATTCCTACCAGGATCTTTGGTTCTTTGTACAGGAAAACAACACACCCAAGTGTTTGTCCAGATCCCCTCAAGAGCCTGAACTTCACTTTTGGGGACCACAGGAACAGCAAATGTGAGGTTATTTCAGACTTTCAGTTTGCAAAGCTGCCATGTAAAGGACACTCCATGCACGTGGGGCAGCAGAGGGTTAACAGATTTGGTTAAACATGCACGTTTTTACACTACAAGGGTTGCAGTAAGGTCATAATGCATCAATGTAATGAGAGTTGGCCTCTCCCACACTGCAGCAGAGATGACTGGAACAGACCAAGCAAGGGAAACTGTTAGATGCACAGCTCTCCTAGCAGCAAACCTCCTCTCCTCCTCCCCTCCTCACACTGGAATATTCACCTTCATTTCTGTGCTGTACATATAACACACTCTTCCCCCACTAATTACAGTAAATTTATTTTTTGTTGCATAATTTACTCGAAACACACTAAAGCTACAGTTCAGGCCACACTGCTGTGCTGCCCCTGCATCCTCCCTCAGCCTGGGCACACACAAAGGAAAAGCCAGAAGAAATGCACTAAATGCTGCAGGATCAACCTCTGTGTTCTTTAACAAGCCTCCCTGATGCTGCTGGCCTGTAAGAGATGCAAATTCTCAAATTCTTTTCCTAAGCCAAGGAGTCTCCAAGTTGCATGAACACAGAACAGTGAGGATAGCACCTACCACCTTCCACTCACCTAAATCCTCAAAAAAAGATCAGAATTGACTTGGTCAATGCTTAATAAAACCCCCAAGTATTGTCCTCTAATCTGAATTCAGTAAATCTAGCTTGAAAAATACAAATTATTCCTGCCTGAAGTTATTTTCTGACACCTAACAGGCATGTAACAGTTTTCCCCACATCGCTGGGTAAGCAAGCAGAATTGGTTTGGCACAAAATATGGAAATCCATGAGGTTGTCAGAAACCCCAACGAACAAATAACGAGCAGATGAACAGGCAGACTAAACAAAACAGCTAAATAGTATTACAAATGTTCCTAACAAAATGAAAGGGAAGTTCAAAAACATGAAACTGAAAAGCAGTACACACCTTTAATGCAATTTTGACTCTTTTAATCTTTTTGACCTTTTCAACTGTCTTTGTGCCGAAAATGTGGAAAGCAGATTGAAAGAATGTTAGTATGACAGCTGACAAGATCACCATCAGATTAATAACAGTCAGAATATTCAACTTGAAAGTAAAGAATCAGACAAAGAATCTCCCTAGAACTTCTACCAACAGCGAGGGCTTCTCAACCCAGATGCAATTCTATTGCCCAGGCTGATTGCATCAAGATAACACCAAAAATAAGCACTCTACACATATTTATTTAGCAAAACAAAATGTTCAGTGTGCTACTTACAGGATTGAGTGTATTACACTGGTCTATGGGGTTCTTGTAATCAGTCTTCAGTTCATCAAAGGCTATAATCTAGAGAAAAAAAATGAAAGAGTTTTGATTCCCCAGGAGCAATTGGGAATTTTATCCATTAAAAGTAGCATTTTGGCACAGAACTGCTACCTTTGTTCTCAGGAAAACTGCACCTAAGTTCTGCCTACATCAACTCACAGGTAAGACAGATGTGGAACAGGTTTTACAAAAACAAAAACAGTAGTTTCATCAGATATTCAAAAGCTTCTGATTACTCTCCAACTTTTTATCTGCCCCCTTGTAATGAATTTCTTACATCCTTTCATCAGTTTTCAACCCTGCTCACTGTGCAGACCCCAAACCTCATCCAGGACTCTCTTGGTGGCCAGCAGGAACCCAGCATGGGGTTCCTTAATCCACAAAAAGCAACAGCAAGCTTAAAAGCCAACAGGTATTTTTTCTCATTGTCAGAATAAATTCTGAGCCCACACACACCCCAGAATCACAGAGCTGTTAGGACTGGAAGGGATCTCTGGAGACCATCCAGTCCAACTTCTCTGTCAAAGGTTATACCTCCAAAAGCAGCATCCATAAAAAAAAAAAAAAGTATACTTTTATTTTTTCTTGACATAAAAATAAAGAAAAAGATGCAGCATGAAGTACAAAAGGCACTTGTACACAACAAATGTCCTGCCAAGCATCACATCCTCCCTCGGAGCACCTCATCTCAGGCAGGGTCGTGTTGGCCGCTCGCCCTGTGCCAGGCTCGAGGAGCAAACCACAGAACCCTGGAACGGTTTGGGTTGGAAAGGACCTGAAGGATTATCCAATTCCAACCCCCTGCCATGGCAGGGACACCTTCCACTGTCCCAGGCTGCTCCAAGCCCTGTCCAGCCTCGCCTGGAACACTGCCAGGGATCCAGGGGCAGCCACAGCTTCTCTGGCACCCTGTGCCAGGGCTTCACCACTCTCACTGGGAAAAATTCCTTCCTAATATCCCATCGAACCTGCCTTTTGGCAGCGGGAAGCTACTGCCCCTTGTCCTGCCACTCCACGCCCGTACAAAAACCCATTTTATCCGCAGAGAGGCCGATTCCCGCTCCGAGGGCGGTTCCGGATGCGCTTCTCCCGCTCCCTCGGCGGCTGTCCGGGTCCGCCCTCGGGGCTCTCCGGGGCCGTTCCCCGGGCGGTCCCCCCCTCCACGGTGCCCGTACTCACATGCCAGATGGCGAAGAAGATGAGGGCGGCCGTGAGCAGCAGCGCCAACATGTAGCAGAAGGCGGCGAACGTGAAG
>VXBQ01000470.1:0-24198 GCA_013400175.1 Phainopepla nitens | reverse complement strand
AAACTAACCACCATTGGAATGGGAACAGAATCAATTGTATCCTGCATAGGTCTTATAATATATATATATATATATATTTAATAATATATATATGGTAATGATATGTCTTAGACATACCATTATCATGCATTATACAGTGGTTAGGTGTGTCCACACTACCAGGGTTTTTTTTTGTTGTTGTTGTTGTTGTTTGCTTTTTCAGTTTGTGTTCTGTGGAAAGGTCAAAAAGGGTGTTGTACAGGTATGGGAGAAATAAACTTTAGTCAGTTTCTCAGCTCTTGTAGGAAATCCTTAAAACCATTCTTCAGCCCACAGTATTCCTTCTGGTGCTTGCATTTGTGCTCTTAACATTTTTAGCCTTGCTGAAATGAATTCAGTTAGAAGATACTGTGAGTGTGTCAAAATAAAATTAATTCAAGGCTCTGGATTAACACCTATCTTTCCTTTTACCCTGATGTCACATGACTGGGTGAACACTATGGATTAGGAATATTTATGGTTTAGGGTTTACTTTGGAAAACATGATGCAATGACAGTTCATGAAAAAACGTCTCAAGCAGCTGACTCCTTAATATGAATTTTACTGTGTGAGAATAAATGGAAGTTGATCAAATGTCTGTGTAGATAAAAACTCATCCAGAATTAGACTGTGTTTAGATGATGACTTGTTGGTAAACACTGAAGACTGGGATTTTAAATGTAGAGCATTTAAAATGCAGTACATATTACATTTTCTTCTTGCTGATTTCTTCTTTTTTTTTTTTTCCTAATTAATTTTTTTGGCTAATATTGATGTGGCAATGCTTTTAGTATTCTCTCTTTCTCTCTCACTTACACAGAAACACTTTTAGAAAATGTCCTTTTGTTTATGCAGTATCATGGTTTCCTTTAACCTCAACAGTGAAGAGATATGTTAATTATTTCCCTTATAAATTAGAAGTGGGTGTGTTTGGTGTTCGTCTGCTGCATCACTGATATGAAGAAGTGAGTTCTGGTAATTCAGTGAGGAATCCAAGGACTTCTAATTAAATGTTAATGTGGTGATGGGACCTTCTAAACTTAACAGTTGAATTCAAGTCCTGGCCTGCCAAATTTTTATGCCATTTACTGACTTCTGAATTTCTTTTTAAGATCTGTTGCAGCTGCTAGGAGGTGCTAGCACTATGTAGATGTCACTGTGTTGCCCACTACAGACAAAGAAGTAATGAACTCCTCTGTAATGCAAAAAGTTAGGGAAGTCTGACTTCACTAAAGTCCTGGGGGATTTTTGACATGTACAAAAATGTTATCCTTAGACTTACAGCTTTTGTTTTTTGACTTAAATGTTATTTGGTAATAACCGTAACATTGGATGCTAAGTATTGCATACTCGTACTAATTGTTAGCACCAGTTGGATGTCTGTGGACAAAAATTATGTAACAGAGCTGCAACGCTTTGAAAAACAGTATTTGAGACATGACAATGAATTCCCATGTTGTTTTATAGAACAGAACAGTTCAAGAACATTTTGCACCTCAAAGATGGGAACAGTCTGTATTTCTTTTTTTTGTTTCTGTCCTTGTGGTTAATTTTTTTTTTCCTTTTTAAATTATTAGAAGACTTACTGTGGTCAGAAACCTGGAGTTAATTTTAAGCTGTTTTTTTTGTTTGTTTGTTGTTGGTTTTGGGGGGGGGGGGGGTTAGGGGGTTTTTTTTTTTTTTTTTTTTTTTTTTTTTTTTTGTTTTTTTTTTTTTAGCTACATGTATTATCTGTTCTTTTGTTGTTTGAATACTACTAAATAGTCATGCAGAATTTCTGTCATGGTTTAACCCCAGTCATTGACCAGGTACCGCATAGCCTCTCACTCCTTCAACAGCAGAACTTGGGAGAAAATCAGATCGGTAAAAGCTAGAAAACTCACTGATTGATATAAAGGCAGTTTAATAGGTAAAGTAAAAGCTGTGCAGGCAAACAAAGCAAAACAAGAAATTTATTCATTTCTTTCCATGGACAGGCAGATGTTCAACCATCCCCAGGAGAGCAGGGCCTCATCATGAATAACAGTTACTTGGGAAGACAGACACCGTCATTCCAAACATCTCATGCTTCCTCCCTCTTCCTCCCACTTTATATACTGAGCATGATGTCATATGGTATGGAATATCCTTTTGGTTATTTGGGGTCATCTGTCCCAGCTGTGTCTCCTCCCAGTTTCCTGTAAACCTCTGGCCTCCTCACAAGCATGGCAGTACAAAAAGCAGAAAAAACCGTGGCTCTGTAAAAGGCCTGCTAAGCAGTAACAAAAACATCTCTGTATTATCATCACTGTGTTCAACACAAATCTAAAACACAGCCCCATGTGAGCCACTGTGAAGAAAATTAACTCTACCCAAGCCAAAACCAGTGCAATTTCTTAGAAAATGGAAGAATCAGAGCCAGAAAGGCACATGCATTCTTCAACAGTGTTTCTTAAAGGTGTACATAACTTGGAGTTAAGGCAAACTGACCAAAGTGCTTTGTAATGTTCCTTTTGAATCTTGACCCTTGGTTCATCCTATTCAGTGTGGAATGGGAGACAACCAAAATATTAGTAATTTAGAAAGTAATGTAAAATGCCTTTTGATCTTGAATTCATGCATTTATAAAAGGATCTCAGTATCTGTTATGGGAGAGAATGGAAGCTATGTGTCTGTGAAAAGTGTGAATAGTAGGGACAGGGCTAAGGAACATACACTGCACAGTAACTTGATCTGTAGTGTCAGCTGCTGACATCAATGGAGATAATTCATGGAGTACAGGTGCTTTTAGCATGTGTGGAAGGAAGTGTAAGTTGACTCCAAGAGGTGATGTATATAGGATGCTTATAAAGTCAAAGCGAGACTTCTCACTCAAAAGAAAAATGAGGAGTGAACATCAGCAGGATATGACTAGGGCCCGTCTGTTAGGCAGTGGATGATGTCAGGCAGGTCAATATTTTTAAGTCTCTCTGTAGGTGTACATTTTTTAAACGAGTTTCCAAAGAGTTAGTTCAAAACTGTATTCTCTGTGTTATGTCATTGCAGCTAGAACTTAAAAGATTCCTTCCCACATGCAAACCTGTGTGTATATTGTATCCTATACTCTGAAAAGTCAAGAGACAAGGCTAATAGGCCATAAGTTTAGTATTTCAGATCCTAAGAATGAGGAATGTTGTGTAGACTTAGATTCTCTCTTTCCTGAGACAAAAAGCACACAAAATGCTTTGTTTATGTAATCTGTTAAGGCAAAACTCAAATTCCTATTTCTTCATACGGGCTTCTTTGGAGTAAGGTCAATTTCAAAGCTAACCAACACCTCCCAGCTCTAATCTTGTAATGGAGAGTATTTCCATCATGGCTGATGGCATTTAAACATTCAGAGCATTCTGCTGGCTGTATTTGGAGAACAGAGCTTGTAAGATTGGTAAATTTGCATTCTACTTTCCTGAGAAAACAAGGCTTGGGTGATTGTTTATCAGCTTTTTCTCACCTAAATAAATTTTGAGTCTGTTACCCAATATCAGCAAATACAGAAGCAATGAAAAAGTCTTTAAGATATTGTCACTGAAAAGCAATGGCTGTTTAGGAGAAAGAGTCCCAAGATACTTTTTCTTCTGCTGGAAGAAAGGTAGAATTTAGCCATTATCTAACCCATTCAGTCCATGTAAGTCAACATGTCTAGAACTCTGCCTTCAAAAATATCAAGGAGAATATGTCCACTGACCTTCACTGTGGAGGGTTGACATCTTAGAATGTGTAAAATTCTATGTATTTTTTTTTTGAAAAAAGGCCTTACTTAATGCAGCTTCGGGATTTTATAACAAGTAACAAGCCTTGTTCACCAAAGGTGTACGGCAGTATAGTACATTCTGTGTGTTTCCTTTTCACAGTCAGTCTGTATGCTGTTTAATGTTTTGGCAGATAAATTCTTGGTGATCTGGAAATTATGATTTCTATTCCTTTGTTTATTATTATTTATTTAAATGTATGTGTACAAGACCATAATCAGTTCTAGCAACTCTTTTAGCAGTATTTACTGCTGTCTAATCAGTAGGTATTAACCAGCCCCAAAATGGTGGGAGATGCTGCTTTCAAATATACGTTGTGATTGTTTTTAACTTTTTACTTCAAAGCTGTTGTCCATATCACTTTCTTATAGTTTAATATCTGGCTGAGAAACTGAAAGTAGAGGGAATTAATATGTGTTAAGGTTTAGAATGTGAGAAATAATAAAGGGCCAGCCTAAGGTGTTAGAAATAGGTAGCATTGCCCAGACTGACTGGAGGCATGAGTTTTTTATGTGCATGCTTTAACTAGAAATAACCACAGCCAAAGCAAATGAGGTAGGTCTTGTACAAGAATGTGTGAATTTCTCCAAGCAACAAATAAGAACATAAGATGGTAAGACACACTTTATAGTTAACCTCCTTATTATTAATTTTTCTTCCAAGTTTTTTACATGAGTCATTCTTATTAGGCTTGAAATGCTAAAGTCTGAACAGTGGTTCTTTAACCTGTTCCAAAAATCCGCTTTAAAATAATACAGCAAACAATCATTTTTAATTAATTCAGGCTGGAGGAAGGAATCCACCCACACATGTTCTAATTTCTTACCCAGCTACTTGGACTGACAGTTTTTTGAGATTATAGTATTTTGGAATAAGAGGCAGCATGAATTCTTGGTTCAGGGTGGATTTTTTTCTTCTCCCCCTCCTCTCCAAAGTCCAGACTCTTCATATTTACAGGTCAGAAATGGTGGTAGTACACAAATACATGCAATGTGAACCAGTGTGCGTACCTAATTATCTCCTTTTTTTTCCAAACTTTTTTTCATAGAGAATAACTCCTTAATTACTGGATATTTTTCTCCTAACCAGTAGTTCTATCTAGAATATGTGAGCTCATATGTCGCACACTAGCAACTCGGGCCACACTAGCAATTGTACAAACCAAATCTTACTTACAGATGTAAAATACAGACCAAAATGTTGTGTTTGTCTAACTTTATATTGATTCCATCCATGTGTTTGAAGTAAGAAAGGGAATTCCTTGTGTTTGCCAATAAAGCTATTTCATGAGCTGGCTCCTGCTGATGACTGCATGTTATTTATTCTCTTTTACCAGCTACTGTAGTTGATAGCCAATTCCTAGTTTCTGTTTTTCTGAAGTTTTCATGTTTTCTTCAATCCAAAAATGTAGATAAGAGAGGTTCTGAAGAAAATGGTTTTTTGCACCACTTCTGTACTGTGGGTAAAGTTGAGATTAGACTTTTTGTGTGATTGATTTTTATTAGAAAAATTACAAGATTTCCAGAAAAAATAACTTGGATTTGTACTGACAAATAACGAAGATCCCTCAGGATTCTTGCAACACTCAAAACAAATAACTACTCACATTTTTTTCAGCAGTTCAGTCTCCATTTGTTACACCTTAGCGTCACAAGGATTTTCATAGGGCTCTTGCTCTCTGCCAGATTCCTCTAGCAGACATTATCTTAGAATCAGACCTTGTAATAACATTAGACTGTAAAGCAGCTGTAGCAGTATTATGCCAGGGAACTCTTGTGAAAGCTCAGGAAGAATAATGAACATTCCTGCAGAGTGGATTATCCAGATACCATTACAATGCCTTGTTCTGTCCCAACTGACGTGTATGTACTACTGTCATGATTCATGGATTTAAGATGTAATAAAAAAAGAAAGTTACCTAAAAGTGAACAAAATAGTACATAAAATTTATTTTTATAAGTATATCAATTTTTTTAAATGGCAAATTACTATATCTTCTCATTGTTCACCTACCTAAATAAGTGTGGGTGTTCTTCGAGGTCAATTAGAAAGAATTAGAATATCTCTAAACATACTGTAATGTATTTGCCACTGCTACAGGAAAATGAAGCAACATTGGGGAATGGCAATCAGGAGGCTAGAGGTGCTCTGTTTTTCTGCCCACTTCCAGCGATAGTGAGAGTTGATTTAGGATTTTGTTTAGTTTTCTACATACACACCCATTCTTTAGATGAACCCGGAGAATTTATGATGCCACTTTCACTCAGGCTGCCTTTAGGTTTTGATGGGAGATGCTGAATGTGGCAATTTATTACTTTCTTTATGCTAACTGGTCAACAGTTTATAATCCTGTTCCGCAGAAATGTCTGGGTAATCTCTACTGTAAACAATTGCATTATGTTTTAACTTTCCTGGAGTTTAATCTGCACTGGGAATGCAGAACTACTGCTATACATTTGTTGCTGAATAACTTTTAGACTGGGAGAAGGAACAAGTAGCACTATTTTTACATATCACTATATTTCTAAATATGTGTGGTAAAATACTGTGTGGCAGTGATAACTATTTTGTGCATTTTCTGAGCACTTCTGGAAAGTGATAATGTGAGTAGTCTGGATTCCTCTGAAAGCCACAGAGCTCTATGGAACAAAAAGAAATCCATGCCTTTTGAAGAGTACAAAGTAACATGGTAAAAAATACAGGGATTTTGAATTTGATATGTAAAACCACCAGGAATAGAACAAGTATGTTTGTGCAAATCCCAGAGCTGGTGATTTGGATGTGGTGCACTTGCACATCTGATTTGACTTGTGTGAATTATGCACGAATTTTTGTCATGTCAACAAAAAGATGATTGGAGACCTCCACAAGTAGATTTCTTATGTTTAACTTTAAGCCGTCATTGGCACTACTGAATTAGTTAATATTACCAGAAAAAAACCAATTCTTGATAGTAGTTCATCCCTGTGGATCACTTTTTTTAGTAAACTTTTATGACAATTGTGGCAACACCCCAATTGTGAGTATAGGAATTCCCACATGTAGTTCATGGCTTAAACCAGAGTACATTTCCCATTAGGTTTTGATTTTGGTACAATTGGAGTTTATTTTCTATTAATCATTCCTTCTTAAACATGATTGAGCCCTCACTCAAAATGGTTTTCTTTACCATGGGAAAAACACCCACATATTTAATTGAAAAATATATTTGTAATATGCACTGAGTTACTCTCTTAAGCACAATGTCTTTCTCCAGCTGGATACAGCCCTCTAAATTAGTTCCACTGTATTAAGGTTGTGCAGACTTAGCATCTGTAAGTGTCACTTTTGGTATGCTTATGTAGTAAATATGAGAAATATTTTCTAAATTCAGAGTAGGTGGGAAGCTTTTACGTGCATGCCCTGTAATCATTGATTATGCATGCCGCTTCAGCTTCTTCGCCCCACTGGAGCTTTGACGTAGAGAGTAAGACAGTAATTTGCCAGAAAAATTAATAGTTAGATGCTTGTATCAACTTCATAGCTTGCTAACTAGAGGAGAAAAAATACTGAATCTACCTGCCATATAGGTAAGAGTTATTTATAAGTGACTTTGAAACTCATAGTTAAAATGGTGAAAGAACTTTTGTGGCATATAAAACTAATGGGGGAAGCAACAATAACAATAATCACCATCATCTTCATCAAGAGCTGGAGTCCATTCTTGGGGAAATGGGGCACTGTCTCACAAGAATAAAGTGGAACTCAAACTGTCAGACTGAGTCATTTGTCTGTTCATTGAGGATAAACCTCATCCTTTGGTCAGGGTTGGTACACTCATGATTTCAAATTTGGCTGCATTTCTTAAGGAAATAATATATAAGGGAATCAATGGATACATCTCTTTCTAATATGTTGGTTCTTTATGATACTCACACCTCTGAAGGCTGTTTGTACAGTACTTTGCTTCCACTTGCAATATATGTTTTTCCCAAAATATCTATTTAAAACTTCCCTGATTCAGAGGATTTTTATGTAGCTACTTGTTCTACCTGTCTGCTTTTTGCCTGCACCTCTATTAAGTCCCACAATGTCACTCAAAATAAAAAAATCACGTGTGCCACAAGTAAGAGAGAGATCAGTGCTTGGTTTAATATATTACTTTGGACAGAATGCAAAACTGTGTGTATAGTTTTTGGACAGTGTTTCTGTTTTTCATTATCTATAAAATCTGGATTTTATTCTAGTCATTTGTGACTTTTCATTTGAACATATAGCTTACAGATACGTGTGAGATTACAGAAACGTAGTTTGTCAGGGCTCATTTTAAAAATCATTGAGCAGCACAATGTACTTTTTGAGGGTAAAAATTTGTGAGGCAAGACTATTTATGCCTGTCTGTAAGAAGAAAAGTAAAAATAATCAGATATTCTGTGAGATTACTGCTAAGAAATGAAGCTTTCTGCTTCAGGAAGTAACCTTTACTGTTATAAAACATTGTCTTTATATTCCAGGCTCTTTGGGACTAAGATAGAAGTACCATATAGGCAGAAGGTGGTATGGTGCTGGATAACATGTATAAAATAGTTGATTTTAATTGACTATAAAATAGTTGACAAAAATTGTGGTGATGAGCAAACTGATGAAAGGTACACAGTAATTTCTGATTGTGTTTAGCATTACAGAAAACACAAACAGATAATATCCTTGGGGTTTTGGTCTAAACAGCAGATACAGGAGTATAGAAAAGCTGATTTATGAAGTTACCAGCTCTGGGTATAGGATTTGTTGTTAGCATGAAAATGTTTCTGAAATCAACTTCGATACAAATTAATTAGAGGAGTGATTTCAGCTCAATAGCTCTAGGAGAAATGGATATTTGTATTCAAGGCTTATGGAAGGTTGTAAAGCATTTGGTGTGAAAATGAGGATAAAGTAATGGCATTATACAATTGATTGTTGAACAGGTTATTTGAACAGCTTCATTAGAGGAGAAGGCAGTAAATATGATGTTCATATTTAAAAAAGCCTCCCATGGTAAACTTCTAACTGTATAGTTAGAACTTAACACATTTATATACATATTAAAGTATAGAATTAGTAAAGACATGGATAAATATATTGTGTTGGCAAGATCCAGAGTGTTTTTTTTATATTATATGGAAAAAAGCTATAGAAGAATGTGTATTAGACATGTTAATAAGGGCTATAATAGTAGATATGGGTTTTCAGAAGAGCAGTTGAGAATAGGTCTGAGTATCATAAACTACAATATCACAGAAAAAAAATGAAAGAACTCAGTTTATGGAAAAATTCATAAGGGTTTTGACAAGCTATATGCCTGTCTGGGATGGAGTTAATCTTAAATTGAATTGATGGATGTGAACATTAGTTACGTTGGAAGCTATTCAGTAATTTTTTATAATTCTTATAGTGTTCTGCTCTTCTTCACTTAACGTGAGAAAATGGAGCATTCAGCTAAACAGGGTTCAGCTAGTTTCTTAAATCTCAGTTATTAAAGATCCAGTAAGTAGCAAGTGTTCTGCCTTATCTAAGCTGCTATGCCCGATCAGGAATTCCAGTTCTACAGACAATCATTTATAGACCATCAATTTTCATGCATGTGTCATCTTCTCTGTGGAAGATGGGATAATTTTTAGGCAGTCTGTTTCAAAAATGGTGAAATATGTTGTGGCTTGAACGTAGACTATACTTTAATAATCTACTTCACTTCTGTGTATTTGTGAAACAAACCCGTTTCACATTTCTCATGCAAGAAATTCTCAGTCTCGCTCTCCCTTAATTTTATTTGTAAATATTTTCATGGAAAGACTTATGCCTGGAAGCATTAAGAAGCACAACACAGAAAGTGTGACTCAATAGGCAGTTTGAATAAGTTAGGAAAAGTAAGTATAAATAGATTTATAGTTTATATAAATATAGATTTGTATAAGCTGTTGCAAAGTGAAAACAACTCCTGCTGTAATATGCATAATATGGACTTCAACTACTGCCTCTCTTCCTCTGCTGTAACAATCACAGAATGACTTGGACTGGAAAAGACTTTTAAGATCATCTTAAGATGATCATCAAGGTCATCATCTCTACCATGGACAGAGACACTGGACCAGGTTGCTCAATGCCCCATCCAGACTGGCTTTGAACACTGACAGGGATATGGTGCATCCACAACTTTCTGGACAACCTGGTCCAGTGCCTTACCACCCTCACAGTAAAGAATTGCTTCTGTTTATCCAAATTAAACTTCTCCTCTTCCTTTGAACCCATTCCTTCTTGTCCTGTCACTACTCTTCCTGATGAAGAGTCCCTCCCTGGCTTCCCCATAGGCCCCTTTCAAATCCTGGAAGTTTTCTATAAGGTTTTCACGCAAGCTTCTCTACTCTAGGCTGAACAGTGCTGATGTTGCTGTTATGAAAACAGAGTTTTCTTCCCAGTAACTGTTGCATGGGCACAATCAGTTTTGTGTCTAAGAAGCTGAGTGGCTGAGCAGTGTGTGCCTAAGATAACTTGACAGACCCCTAGGGTAAAATGTGCCTGTAGGACCTTTTTACTGCTCAGGTATACTGCATGACTTTGCACATGGTCCATAAAAGGTGAGCACTCTCTTAAGCTACTCTTGTCCCATAGTGTAGAGTAGTTTCTGGGAATTAAAAGGAAATTTAGCTGAAAGGTACGAAAATAAATACTTCCAATTATCTGAAAATCCATTGATGAATGAATCCATTAATTGACCTAAGTACCTTTGTAATACATCATTTAGTTTCCAAGTGAGTCAACATTATTAAGACACTCTAGAATGAGATTAAATTATTTTCCTCAATCAGTTTAATAAACTCTAATAATTATTAAATTTCATGTTAAAAAGCCATTATATTCTGCATAGCAGACCTTTAAATCACTTCTGGAATTAGTATAAAAATGTGGCATCTGTCTACAGTATGACAGTTCCTCTACAATTATTTTCTGGAAGTGAAACTAACTTATGTATTCCCTGTTAAACCAAATCCACAGAGAGTCCAATGAAACAGTTTTCTCTCAATCACTGCCTAGTTTTCGTTTATGGCTTTTGGTTGAAATATCTGAGTAAAATTTTGTGATATGTACTCATTTAGAGGAAAGGTTTGTTTGAAATGCTAGTAAAATTCTTACTGGCTTCCTCGTGGCAAGAATTCAAGTCATTATGGAAGAAGTATACAATTCAGAACATAATGTTTTGTTCTGTCTTACTGTTCTGCTAAATGTGTTTGAGTGCAAGCCATTTATTTCTACAATATCTGGGAGAACAAGAGGGGCCAGAGGGTCCCAGGGGTGTCAGAATGAATTGTTAAACTGAAGTATTAGCTGTAGTTGAGAACTAGGGAGTGAGTGGCTGCACAGAGCTATTAAGAAGCATTTAGTGTTGTTTCCTGTTTAAATGAGGCTGTTTCTATCTCTGTATCACCTCCTTTGACTCTACAGCAGTACCTTCACAGTAAACAAAAGATTTAAGATAAACTAATCCTAGAAATCATATGCAAGGGGAAGTTCTTTAAAATTACATATACAAATCCAAAGTAGTCTCTTTTGTTAGGAATTAAACTTATCTATGTCAAATTTGAGATGTTTTCTCTGTATCAGCTGGGCTGAAGAAACAGCTGTTCTAAGTCTGTGAGGATCAAAATATTGACATGTCATCATATGGTCCTTCTGGAATCCCACTGTTCTGTTTCATAAACATTAATCACTCCTACATATGCAATCTGAGTGTATCTATGTTTTATGAAAAACCTGACAAGAAGTAATGCCAAACAGTAATATATATTTTTTTATGTACAAATAATTCTTGTAATTTTTACCAATGCTAAGAAACTTCAGCAAAGGATTCAGCCTTTATTGGATAAAGTGTCTTAAGAAGTAAGCTCAAGGTTTTAGAGGCTTATTCTAAAAGAATTCAGATTAATTTTTATTAGCAGAGCTAATTGTATCTGACATCTTATTAGATTTTAAGGTGGATTTAATGTGTAAGCGTGTATTTAGTGTTATTGGACCTAAATAGATTTTAAGATATGATACTTCTCATCCTTAGTTTCAACTAGGAAATATAATTAGCGTGAAAGTGAATTAATATATTTGCTTTACATTTATTTATTTGTTCTTAAATTAGCAAGCACACACAAGCAGTTTTCATCCTGAATGTCTTTGTAGCTTTCTTCTTAAAAAAACCCTGAAATTTTAACCTGTTTTATCTCTAGTTAATGGATGTTCTCTCTTACTAAAATCTTAACTGAATTTTTGTCCCTGGTGTGCTCTACTATACATCAGAGAACTTAAGCTTCATCACAATGTATGTTGCTCTACCTAAGATGCAACATATATAATGTTTAGCATTACTGCATATTGCCAAGATGCATTAAAATTCTAACCAAATTAATTTCCTAGGGCTTTCAGAATTTGACAACAATGTTAAGTAAATCTGTGTTTTTGATACTAGACTATGGGTGTAGGACTGAGATAACGAGCATGTAGTTTAAAGCAGACAGATGGCCCTTAGACATGACCTAGCTGTGCCAACAGAGACTGTAAGGAGAAACAAGTAAAGGAGATTGTAGCTATTCTGAGGCACTTTGCTTTTTAAAATAGTATTCTTAAGAACATTCTTGACTCGAGACAGATCGTATTTCCCACCCTTGGAAGAAGCCTTTTTGTGTTCCAATATTATTGTTATACTTCATCTCCTTTCTCTATAGAACGTTTCTTCATAACTTCCATTCAATTGAAATTTTTGTATCGGTCTGGAATAGATGTATACTTGGAAGGTGAGCGAAGGTGTTCTTTCCACATTCATAAATGAGATCAGTACACTGCTATTTAGATAAGTGCATTGTGCTTTAGATATAGTGGATATATAAGGGAATACTGAATTAATTTTAGTATTCTGGTAACATTATTAAATCTAACAGGTTCATGTTTTCTGCCCACAAAGTTATCCTTGGATCTGGCAGCTTACTTGGTACAAGACCTGAAAGGGAAAGATGAGGTGCACACACCTTGAATAATTTGTTTGTGTGTCAGTCTTCAGCCTCATAAAAAAGGCTCAAGAGGATTATTTAAATAGGTCTGGAGACAGAAATAGTTCTTCTCTTGGAAATATGTTGTTGTCTGAGAAAAACATGCATTTGTGCATGAACCTTTGTCTTCCTCAGAATAGACAGGTGTTTTTTTTGTTTGGTTTGTGGGGTTTATTTGGTGAGATTTTTTTGTTGGTTTTTTTAATGTTTGTTTTGGGGTTTGTTGGTTTTGGTTTTGGTTTTTGTTTGTGGGGTTTTTTTTGTTTTTTGGTTTTTTTTGCAAAGCTAGAGGCTGTCTTGTCCGAATGTACTTTTGAAAAATAGTAACGCTTCTGAAGTCAGATGCTCCATGATACTGGATAGTTTATTGTTACATTCAGTTATTTGAAATATGTGATGAGGTTTTACTTCAAATCTGTAAATAATCTGCTTGAGAGAATCTGGGGTCAGCTTTCCTTCCCAGAGAGGAGTATTCAAGCACAATAATACAGGAAACTCTTCTGGCTGATCCTTTTTAAGCAATGCATGCCACGATGCACAGATACATATATATATGTATATATATTTCACACATGTTCTATTACTTCAGTCCTGGTGAATATGGATAATTACCTCCAGATGCATCAGCTGACTAGAAAAATAGCAACATGGTGAATATGTGGTTTTAAAATGTGATATTTGTGTTAAGGCGATCCTCAGTGGTGTGAAGAGAATGGTGAAGCAGGCCGTAGAAAGAATTGTGTAGATAGAGATACTGTCCTTTATTTGAGAGTGGTAGACTTTCAGTGTTCTTGTTCTACATGCTCAGTATGGGATTTTTGAAAATTATCCAGTTACTGTTTTAGAGGAATGCTTAGTCTTTGCAGAGTCAGGCCCCAGAAGGACAAGTAATGCATGAAGGACGCAGAAGTTTAGTGGCCTTCTAAATCAGGTCACAGCCTATTTTTTTTGCCTTTGATAACAAACTCTTGTAAACTTGATATTTGAACAACATAAATAGGAAGTTATAAATTTAAATAAAGGTTAAAAAATAATGCCCTAGATTTGCATCTGGATTTTGTTACCAGTCTTAGAATGCTGCCCAGAGCAACAGCATGCCGCATGGGAAATCTGATAATGTTGTGAATCTTTCAACCTTATGCATTCTAATCTGAGTGTGGTTTCCTGTAGTATTGCTGATATGCCAGATAAAACAAGCTTGGGTCCAAAATCAACCTCTGTTATAAATGGATGCTCTCTGTTACCCCTATTTGTCCTGTAATCTGTGATTAGCTGTTCCCTATCACAAAAGGGAAAACATTACTATATTCAGTTTTGTGCATAGACATGCTTAAAAATGGTAAGAAATTGCTGTTTACATGACTCTTTAGTTCAAGTGCAGTTATGTTTTGTTTTATGCTACATTTATGTGCAGAAGTACTTTTATTGAAAGCAGCATCTTCAGGGTAACCAACTGCTTTCATGTTTCTTCAATGGCTGTAATACTTTTCACCAGTTCTTTTCTTGTTTTTCCAAAGGGCATGGGATATGATCAGAATTTTTGAAAATGTGAGTTTATGTTGTTAGATGGAAATGTTGTGTTCCATTTGTGTAGCACGACACACCCCAATTATTGTGAAAGGAGCAGCTGTGTGTGATCTCCATTACCTTCAGAGAATAGGTGTGGTTCATGCTTTCTACCTCACTAGATTTGTGTACTTCTATTTGAAAGGAACTTGGCAATCTTGTCACTGAACTTCAACAAATCAAATATAATGTAGCTGTTTTCCTTTGAGATTTTTTTGTACTTTCTAATCTAAAGCTGAGCCAAAAGAAGATTCTGTCCCTCAGTAGCATCAGACATGATAAACAGCTGTTGTTGGGAAGCCTGCCTGTCCTTTTGAGGACACGAATTGCAATTATGCATGACCCGGAGGTAAATGTTGAGATTATGTGCGCTGTGGAGGGTTCTTTCAGTACCTGTGACAAGTGGGCTAGCACAATTTGAATGCCTTTTCAGCATGCCTTAGTTTTTGGCTTATAGAGGTTTGAGGAAGATGTTGAAAATTTGGAGAGGCAGTATTTGTGGTGCCTTTCCTTAAACTCTCTGCAGCATATGGAACATATATAAAGTTACCTGATCAGCAGAGAACTGTGAACAGTTTTAATGAATGTATTAAAGGCAGATGAATGCCAGATACTTGTTTTTTAAAGCCTTTTATTAGAATTCATTCATTTTTAATTAGGTGAAAGAGCCACAACTCTATTTTAAAATAATATCTAGGTCCTAGTGGGCATGATGAGCCATTGTGGACACTTAATTTACTGTTTGCACTCCTGAGAACTTGGATACTGTTTCAAGATTTTGGAAGCCTGCAGCATTTCTGGATCTGACTTTCTAATGTGGTCCCATGAATAAGGGCATGCCTTAGCTTGCATATGGATGTAGTTAGGCCTAGAATTTTGAGACTGGCATGATTTTTTTCAGCAAAGGAGAAAAATTCAGGCTTAGATGCAACAGTAGTGGTCTTGGAGTCCTTCAGGCACTGGTTTACTGTGATGTTTCAGCATTTGGCATGTAGGAAATAACAGGTGAAGACTGTTATGCTCACATTGGAAATCAAACTCAGGAGGATTTTACTCTTAATCCTTTGACTTTGTTATGCTTTCTAAAAAGCTATTAGATTTTGGCCTTGCAACTTATTTTCTTACACCGAAGTATGAAAAACTAATGCTGCTTACATTTTTTTCTATATATCTGTAATTTTCTCTCTTTTTTTTCCCCATGATGCTCTTTTCCACATCTCTACTGAAATTGACTTGAAAATTATTTGTTATAGAAATCCTGGATTATATATTCAAAAATGAGGACTGAGAAACCATAATTCTTACTTTTTAAGCCCAGAATGTTCACTAGGCTAGGTATTTCATTCATTGAAAACAAGAGTGTGAAACAGGGAGGTAGTAGAAGCAACTAGGTTGTTACACTGACTTGCCTGTGGATTAGGTAGTGAATTAGGCAAGATTTGTCAAGATGATAAGGCAAATTCCTGTAACCATGGGTCTGGTTTCAAACTTTCTATTCTGCTGGACTCTGTCAGATATCACAGGATGAGATCATTTAATAGACCAACTAGTTTACATAGGGAAAAATGAATGAGCTTTATGAGTGCCCAAGTCTTTGTTTAGATGTGGAGAGAAGGTACCTTAATAATACCTTTATCTCATCAAAAGACTCAGGTAAAGAAGTTTTAAGTTTCTGCAGCCTGTGAGGAGAAATTTTTTGAAACCCCAGTAAATTCATGTGAAATGGCATTTGTGATCTGCTAATAGCCACCTTCCCTTGGTACAGAACTTGCTAATAGCCACTTTCCTTTGATGCAGAACTCGCTTCAGGAAAACATGAGAAATTACTTGCAGCTTGGGGTTGTGAGGCCCATAGGGGAGGCAAGATCTTTAAAGAGATGAATGGCTGTAGTTTGGTGGAGAAGTAAAAATTTCAGGAGCATGAACTTAGAAATCTTCTTAAAGGCTTGTGAATAATGACATAGGTCTATTATGGACAGAAGTTACCTTTATTGCCTGCTGTAGATCTGTCTTGGCATTTAAGTATCAGGTATATGTGATTATTTTTCCTCTGGGTGCTATTGCTGTATGTGCTGTCTGTGATGTCCCATATATTTTATCTGTATCTAAGGTACTCTCACAAGCTTTTTTAAAAATACAAGACACTTAATTCCATATTAAAAAAAACAAACCCCAAGATAGCTGTTTTTCTGTGGTCTCTGCAAAGACATATATATTCATAAAGTAAAAAATATTCAGGCTTTAAAACTCACATGATAATTTAGATTAGAATAGCTAGACTTTGTCGTGGAGAATATTGAGCTACATGTGATGTTACATAAACTGGCTTTTTGGGAGCATGGAATGACTGTAATTACAGTCAATGAAGTATTGAACATTATAGCTGAACTCCACTGGAAGTTAAGCTGCATTTGACAAAGTCAACAATTCAGTAGAGTACAGATAACTCTTTCCTTCCTTCCTGTATTTGAGTGGTGGTAAGTGCAGGCGTGTTGTGAAAGTACGGATAAAGTGTATTTCTCTGCATGTGATCTCAGTGGTACTCCTGTATGAAAGATAACTTGGCTGATACATGACAGCTCTGACTTAAACTATGTGTGTTCATTTGTTACAGGAGCATGCACAAGCAGATTCCTGGCAATGGATTCACTGTCTATATATTGTCTTAAAAGTTGTGACGTTTTATAAAAGCTTGTTTATTTGAAGTAAACGCGTAAATGCACATTTATATTTATATGTATTTATATTTAGTAATCTATACAGAGACTATCTGCTCAAGTGTAATATATTTATTAAGCACTATGTTCAAGGAATAGTGGAGATATTTTATATATTAAGCAAACTTAATTAAAACAGAATATGTGTTAGTTAAAGCCTAATCAATTTCTTGAGCAGTTCCTCTAAGTGTCAAGTACTCAGAGAATTACTGGTAGTTTACATTAAGTAATAGTGGCATTATTTTAAAGGACTGACAATTGATTGCCAGTATTACATAGATTGCGAAGGTGTAGGGGAAGAAAATGCCTGAGCAGTTAAAAGGCTGAAATCCAAGATCTGTGATTTTGTGCTTGTCCTGTTATGAAGTTCATCGAGGTTGTGTTACTCAGTCAATACCTAGCAGCCAGGTAACTAGCTAGCCCAAAGCAGGTATGCTTAAAATATCACACATTTTTCAGTTCTGTTTATGGAGCACTTTGGAATGCTGATTGCTTTGAGCAGCAGCTGGGGGCATTCAGACCAGTGTCAAGGCACCATTTTGCTGCTTTGCAGAATCAAAAGTGATCATTTGACTACCTAAATCCCATTTAAATACACAACAGTTTATTTTAATTAAATTGGAGGGACTTATATATCAGCATATGGGTCTTCCTTAGTATGCTAGAACATTTTTATCTAGGCAAAAAAAATGAAATCTGACCTGCTAAATATTGTGTGCTTGTTGGAATGGAAATAGAGTCAGTAGAAGGGATCTGCCATTCAGTCATGAGAGAAAGAGACACAAATGCTGGGCGGATTGTCTCACTGTTAGCTCTTCACAGCATAAATGAGCAAGTAAGAACAATTGAGTTGTAAATTTTAGGAACTCGTAGAAAAGGGAAAACTTGAATTTATTTTAGTGCCTAAGGCAGAAGATGATGGTAAGCACATACAGAGTTGAAAAGCAGTTGTTCTATGAGAATAAGGGACAGGATGAGTGGAATGACTCAAGCAACCTTTGCATGCCCAGATCACAAACATAAATGCCCTTTCTGCCACTTTCCAATGTTTTTAGTGCAGAAGTAAATTACAGTTTACTTGGAAGATATTTTGAACAACACTTAGTTTTTGCAAACAGATCTGTCCTTAGCTTTTCTCTTTAGTTTTCAAAATATTTTAGTCTTGATTTTGAATAGCTTTAATCAAAAGGTTGTAATTTTGAAATCCATTATTTGAACCTGTTTTTTCTTAAATTCTATTGCCTTGCAGCACATGATTCACACCTTGGAACAATATCATTATTCTCTAATACTATTATTTTCCTATGATGTATTGTACTTTATGTGTGAAGTACAGAAATTTTTGAAGCTGGAGTGTTTCTGTTCACTGCCAGGTTGTGCCTTTGGATGATTATAATCAGGAGGTACATACAGTTAATCTGAAATACAATTTGGCTGAAGAAGTGTATACATATTTTGAGATTATGGTCCATTTATCAGGGCTAGTAGTCCATGTTATCATCTACCTGCCATCCAATCTATAATTTCATGCTATTTATATTAAAATACGCTCTATTTAGTTTTTAATTTCAGGTGTTGTGAGTAATAGAATTTTTCCATATGTTTCTACAAGACTTTCATTGTGTCACTTCCTTTTAATGATTTTTTAAAACATTGGAAAATGTTTCTAACAGCCTTTCAGTGTTATATAAGGTCTTTCTGTTCTGCAGTTGCAGAGTTTGTCACATCTTGTAGATGATGTAACTTGCTTAAATGTGCAAGTGGAATGATTGAAACTTTGCAGCCAACAAGCCAAGTGTCTGTATTTCACTTTCCTCACCTCCTGACTTCACCTTGACTCAAAATGTCACTCCCATACTTACGCTGGAGGACTGATGTATTATTCATTTTAACTCCTATTTTTCCTTCTGCCTTAAGCAACCCCATGGAAGCTGCTGAGCATTATGGAATGTATGCGTAAGGATTGTGCCATATCTGCATAGATTTCAAGCTGTGGTTTTGCTTATCCAGTATAACTTAAAGGCACAAATGAAGCATTGAAGGCATCAAATTATATTGTGATAACTGTAAGTGCAAATTTCAATCAAATGCCACCTGAGTAAAATATTTCATTTACTGTTTGGAAGCATTTCAAGTGATTTGTGCTTGGGATTTGCATATCACAGTGAGTGACCTTGCTGTGAAAAAGTCTTCTAGTTTGAAGTGTTCTAAAATGTTAATTGTTTGGCTTGTGCAATTACTGAGGGATCTGCTAGTGTTTAGAAATGTTACACACAGAAAATCATTATTGTATGGGGGATGAAATATTTAAGGGAAGAGATGGAAAATTACAAAAGAGTAGAAAACAAAATAATTCTCATTTTCCATGTTGAAGAGCTACACATATTACGTAGTTGAGCAAACTGGCTGACAAACATAATTTTAATCTTCAAACTACCCTGCTCTGTTCAATATCATAATAAAAACCGCCAGCCTTTAGGGGGCTGTTGTTGTAGAACATGTGAGGTGTTCACCGAACACCTTAAGCCCTTTAATACTATCAAGAATAAGACTGGTTTTTGTTTAAGTTGAGTTAAAACACAATGATTGATAGTGACTTCTCTTAGAGATGGATGAAGGAGAGTGATCATTCTGCATCCTCTTGTGCAATCCAAACAATCTTTGCCACCACTACCTTGAAGGTTGACTACTTTGTAGTACAGGAAAGGATACAAGAGAAAATTTGAGAGTGGAGGAGAGAATCCTGAATGAATAGGAAAAGGCACGGTGCTGAAAAATGAAACTGAGTATCTTTTTAGCACATGTAGGTGCTGACTTGCAGTCCAAATCTAAAGATTCCTGGCATACTGTTCAATTTGTTGTGTCTGTATTGTTCTTTAGGATGAAGTTGCCATATGCAGCCGTTCTTCCAAATGTCAGGTGTTAGAGGAGGTGTCTGACAGTGTCTGTTTTTATGAAACAGGTCTCTCACTTCTCATATGAGCTTTTATCTCTGTTCAGTCAGAAATGTTTCATCTCGAAAGAGCATGTTCTATGCATCAGTATACAGACATTATGGTGGCCAGATTACCAGTCAGGTAAAGAGTATAAGAGTTTTTTTGAGAAAACTGGATGATGTCTTTAGTGGTAAGGCACTTCATTTGGCAGACAGACTGTATCTCATATCTATTCCTTGGTCCCCATACTTTTTAAATACAGTTACATATTTTGTATATTTTTTATTCATTGATTCTGTATTGAAAAATGTAAGGATGCTAACTAAAATGAGAACAGGACCTTAAAATTTTCTTTAGAATGCCTTGCTTTCTACTTTTACATCCAATAGCACTCCCTGTGCCTTTACAGAGAGTCAGCAGAATTTTCACAGATCATCCTTTTAGGCCTGATGAGCAGAATGTGATGAAAGATAGTTTTGATTTTCCTTTTCCTGGATTTACAAGACTTCAGACTTCAGGAATAGAAAAGATGGTCACCACAGCTGTACCAACATTTCTGAGTGCAAGTTGCTGTTGTCGTGCTGATCTGTGCATGTGGCAAGCTCACAGATGAACTGGCAAATGAGATCCTTCCTTTGGTCACAGAGAATGTCTACAGGTGAACCCTGAACAGAAAAAGGTATTCAGTGTCTGGTGTATTACATACTGTATGTTTGTGTAGTGCGAAAGAAAGAAGAACAGAAGTAAATCTTAGATCATAAAAATAACTAATTTCTGTGAAATAAATCAAGAGTAGTAATGATTACAAGAATGTTGACAAACAGTTGGCAAAGCTGCTGTAGCATGCAAAGCTGAAGTATTGTAAGTAGTTTGGAAAGATTTGTGTACTACCTTATGTCTAAGTCTTTGCTAAAGTTTATTATAATTGCCAATATTGTTGGTCTGCTACTGAAAAGCAGGAATCAGTTGTTAAGCAGCAGAAGAAAAATGCATAAATGAAGAACATCTTACTATCAGATTCCATCAAGTCATTTGGATGAGAGAAAAAAGTATTATTTAAGAATCAATGTAATGAAGAAAGAATGTAGAACCATTATTGACTGAATTCTATCAAAGTATATTTAGGAAGATTATATTGACAAAAAGTCTCACATCTGTCCAGATTTAACTAATAATTTATGTTTCTTTCCAGTTCTGTTAACATACTTTTTTTTCCCCATGCGATATTTTAGTGTTATCCATGGTAATATAAACATGAAGAGTTCTCACGTGCCTTTCAAAGATCCTGGTCATCCTACTATGGAGATGTGCGTGGTTCCTATAAAGAATTTGCTCTTTTCTTATCCTTGGATCTTTGCCAGTGCATATAATCCTTGTCTCTCATTCAGTGGATTTTATGTATACTGAAAAGAGCCAAATCTGTGTTTTAAGGCACTTCATATCTGAATAGCAATACCTCTTTTTGCTTCATAAATTTATAGAAGGGAGGCATGATGTAAGATTGCAAATCAACTGTCTTTCTGTTGCACAACTCCATGGGCAAGCTCTCAAAAATAGTGATTTTCAGTCAGTACTCTTCTCATCTGATTTGTCTCAGAAATTAAGGTTTTCTTAGGCTTTACATTAAATGTGTCTTGGAATTGCCACCTTTAGTGTGAGCTGTAAATTAAGAGAGGATGTGAAGCCTAAAAGGACCATGGAAAGTGGACAGTACTGACTGGGCAATCTAGACAAAATGTCTGATGTACCTTCTGTCAGAAAAAATGTCAGAAGGAAGGTAGGCAGGAGGAAGGAAAGGAGTGAATAAAAGGGAAAAATGAGTTTAACCTGAAAAATGAAGGAATGCACTGTTTCTACTTGGAATGAAATGTGATAAATTAAATCTACATTTAATAAGTAGATTATATAGATTTCTTTAGGAACCCAAACCAACAGCACACACCTAAAAGCTAATAGGGAAACTCTTTGTAATTGCAAATGTAAAGTGAGAAAAATAAATGGTTGAGTTCACTATTCGGACAAGAAAGCAACAAAATGCTTTGTTTAGAAAGAATTGATCTATAAAGTGGTACAGTAAAAGTCGATACTCTGGTACAGAAAGTAATTTCTAGCAACTGCAAGTTGTCTACCCAGTTTTCAGATAATGTCAGCCATTCTACCTTCAAGGAAGCTATCTGCCATATCTTATTGAATTTAACTTGAAATAATATGAATTAATAATTTTGCATAATTAATGGTTACTCAGAATCAATAAATCTGTAGTTACGAAATCGTGACGTTTCATGAAATACCCTTTTGCAATACAGCAAGAGAGTGAATTTTCACTTGTCTTAATATGCACAGATTATACCAATTACTGTTTTTCTTTTTTTATTATAACCAGTTTGTACAAATAAAAAATACACATGTTCTCACAAAACTTGTTCTCTGGTGAGGATGCAGAGATCCAGGGGGATCTCAAACTACCCTATCACTTTGCAAACTCTGTGGAGGACTTCATAAATTTTATAACCAATCTTGTGTACACCATTCGTTTTTCATGACAGTCTTTTTCTTCCCCCTATATTAGGTTGAGTTTTTTGTTGCACTTTTTTTTTCTTTTTTTCCTTTTTCAGATACTGTTATATGCTTACATGGGCTTGAATCAGGGACAAATTGTTACATGGTAGTATGAATTTCATTCAATACAGTTACACTGACCCATTCCAGAAAGGGATAGGGACTCCCCAGAAGTGTTGTTACTTTTTGCACTGCCAGCCCTTCACTTCTGCAAGAGTGTTTTTCCTAGTTTTCTTAAATTGTGAATTTGAGCCGAATTAGCTGATTCAGGATGGTTTACCTGTGTGGATGATTGTGTCAGATTGTGTCAATGGAGAAGATACAATAAGAGAAGCTTCTTAAGCTTCAGCAGCATGTACCTCAAAGACCCTTTGTACCTGCCTTGAGAATATTCTATGTTCTAAGTTTTTGTCATCTGTTTTCCCTACTCTCCATCCATCCAACGGTTTATCTGAAGTTCAAGATATGCTGAAGTATAGCCTATAAAGAAAACAAAATTTGAATTTGCAGATGAAAAATACAGTTTGGAGTTGTGGATGGCATTCTTTTAACATAATTTGATAGAACTGCTTCCCCACTTTCTTGTGGCTCTGCCCTGTTAGTGTGAAATCATAAGTCTGTATTAGAAGCTTGTCACAGCACTGGGCTTAAGAAGATTCCTTTAGTAATGAAAAATTGCAGTGCTCTGACTGTTCCACAGCTGAAATATAAAACAAAAAAAATAAGGGTTTCAGCAAGGGCTGTTAGAGTTTGGAGGGAGTTTGATAGGACTTCTAGAGGAAAACAGAGTTGAAACCTTGTTAGTGACTTGGAACTAGAACGCAGAGGAAGGAAGCCATGTGACAGTCTACGGGGCAGTCTTATCAAGGGAAGTTTTTGTATTTCTTTTGTCTTTGAGTTCAGTGACCTGAAGGTCACATTCTATTCTAAACCTGGATGCTGTTTTTGATTACTATTGTGTGCTTCATGCAAATGAACAGTGCTCTAAAACAAAATAGGAAGAAATATCATAACTGAGAAATGAGATAGTCCTGGTGCCATCTATCAATATTTGAAGTCTTCCTTATTGCAGAGAAACTGTACATGACAGTGTTCTTAAAGAGGCCTTTTGCATTTGGATGGCTTTCTTGTAATTGCCTCTGACTGGGCTAATGAATGAAGCATATGAGGTATGCAGTAATGATCTGTAGCAGAGCTGCATTTCTCCTGCAGCTACATTAAAAATAATCCTTGTTCAGTATGAGTCCATGTAACTATCGATATTCAAAGCTAAATTGATTTAAGTTGGTTTTGGCAGAATAAAGAACACCCCCTTTTTAAATTCAGGTAATAATTTCTTTTTCTAATGAACTGTTCAGATCTTTATTCCATATGAAAATACAAAATCACATCTACCAACTAGCAACAATGAAAAGTAATTATTTTTCAAAGAGGACATTTTTTTATCATATGTGAGCTTTTAAAAAGATATTGAAAAATCATAATCAGTTTTGGTGATACTTGTTTATGAAAAAGCTAGAATTAATACGGGTATCTTCTGGGTATTTCTGACTGTTCTTGTTTTCTCCAAAATCTTGACTTCCTTTT
>VXBQ01000468.1:44296-57308 GCA_013400175.1 Phainopepla nitens | reverse complement strand
AGGAAAGGAAAGGAAAGGAACCCCAAAGAACGCAAAAATTAGAGAATTAGAGAAAATCAGAGAAGAATCAAAGAATGAAAGAAAACTTCATTTTCTTGTCTAGTGAAAGTCTATATTTACTCTCCCCCTCAGTAGTGGCAGCTTTTCTAGCAAACTAAAAAAGACGAGAAAGGAAAGATGTGGTGGGACTGAGTGATAATAGAAAATGATGTCTTGAACAATATAAATTCAAAAGGAATTTCATAAACATTTGCTTCTGAAAACCCTCTAAGATAGTGGTGTTGTACTGAAAGAGTATTTGGAGGACACAGGTTGTGAGAGAGCAAACTGAAAAGTTCACATCCCCTCACCAAAGTGAAGGTCAGATTTGAACATTAAAGATGTACTCTGCTTCAGGTAGTGACTTAGATAAGATATATAATCTGAGGTGCTTTTTCTGCTGGGCATGATAAACTATTAATTTTCATTTACATTTTCTCTACATATGTAAGTACAAGATGCCTTAAACTGTTAAATGCAGAAACGTTACAGCCTGATTTGTTGAAAAATAGAAGTGCTGGAAGAATATACATATTTATTTATCCATCTTTCAGTGTATCTATATTCCTACCTATCTACTTGCTGTCTTACATATGTGCATATATACAAAATATTCCACTTAACATAGATGATATTGGTATATCAAGTGTGGAATTAGGTTAATGGGCCCTGTCACTGGATTTTTTTCAGCAGTCTGCAAATACTGGAAGGTTTTTTTCAGCTGAGGAGTGATAGAATGCTCTAGGGTAATCCCATTGCGGGAGTGGGAAGGAAATCTTACTTTTGGGCCTGAAATGTTTTTTACCAAAGCCAGAAAAACATAATGCTCCATTTACTGTAGGTACCTCATTGCAATATCTGGTGTATCTGTTTATACTTACACTGAATATTACTAGATAAGGCAGTTAGGTAACAATGTGCTGTTATAAATAAAGAAAGTAGGTGGTAAGTAGGTTTGGTGATAAATTCATTTTTTAATGGAAAAAAAGAGACTAAAATAGTTGTGTTTAAAATTATAGATCAGTTTAAGCCACAGAGATCATACCGAAAGTAAAAAAACTTCTCTGGATTCCAGGTGCAGAATTTGTGGAGGGGAACTTTTCTCAATTAAGCCACACAGCTAATTTAATTGGGTTAGAAAATACAGTCAATAATATTTTTTGTTCTGGTTTTATTTTTGTAGTTTTGCTTAAAAGGTATCACTAAAACTCTTTGAGCCACAAGTTGATTCCATAAATGTGAAAATTTGCAGCTTGCTCCCTCTCTTTATAAAAAGTTGTCTATCAGAGATAAAGATAAGTATTTTCTCAATGTAATAGTGATGTATGAAGAACTGTTGTGATGATTTGCAAGATACATAGATCTTTTCCTGCTCCCCTGCGTCACAGAAAATATCCTCTCAGCTGTATTGTAACATTTGAGTTAGAGTTGGCAGATAGGTGTAACAGAGAAAAAAATGTTTCAGATATAACCACTACAGAGATATGGGAACAAAAATCTTAAACATGCTGGACTGCCAAGTCAGACAGCACTGGGAGAAGTATAAAACATTGTCTTAAGCCTTATTTCCTGAGGTAATATAAATGGGCCCAGTGTTTGCAAGCTGACTCTATGCTGCTATAAATCAGTGAAGAACTGGAGTAACACATAGGGATGTACTTTGTTTTGAGGCTCAGCATGTATTAAACCTAGCAGCCAATTGTCACTTAGTGTTAAAACAGATAATGTCTTGCCAGCTTAGTGAACATCTATTCGTTGTTTTAGGCGTTATGATGACTCAGAAGGAAAAGTGAAAATTCTTCAGTGGACGGCTTGCAAGACAAGCAAAGATAAGGCTGCCTCAGAAAAGGCATAGTACAAAAATTCTCTCTGGATTATAAAATGGGATTTAGCAGAACTTGAAAGTATTATACTCTCAAGCAGCTATACCCATGAGCAGGGCTCCCAAGAACTCCTTTTACCTGTTGTGCCAGATTTTGTAAACTACTTTTGGTACTTGTTGTGTTTTTAGATTCTGAGTGCATCACAGTTTTTGACATATAGAGTAAAGACCAGTCCAGCTATATGATTTAAAAGCAATAGGCTCTGTATAGTCCCACCACTGGACCTACTAAACATGCATATATATATATGACTGATTAGTATCAGTGCACATGTGTGAATCCCTTTGAGACTGCAATCTGCTCAGATGAACCCAGAGAACCCTGGGCCTTTATGGGAGGTATCATAATGCATAAACTAGGCCAGAATATCACATGTACAGAAGAGATCTTACATGTGGAGTGACCACTTCTGGGCACTCTGCCTAACATACAGAAACCTGGAAGTGTTCATCCCCCACATCACAGTGGTAATATAGAAATTAACCATGAGTCAAAAATTGTAATCTGCTGCCAATGCTGTTGAAGTTTGGAGAATTACCTCCTCAGGAAAAACTGATAAGCAAGAACTTAACAGAGGTGCCTTTCCTTTCTTTTTGAATGGAACATGATGCATTTAAGACAAAATCTCCTGCTTCACAGGGACATGATGCCACTGAAATGGCTGAAGTTCAGTGTACATTGGAAGATTAGAAAGCAGGACCTGGTGATATGGGAGTAGAGGTGTGTAGATGGAGAATGTACATTCTCCTCTTGCATGATTGAACTATTTGAGTGCCCACATGTCTGTAGCATGAGTGTATGTGAGTTTTGAACCTTTGAGCCCTACATGCAGTTCTTCTGAAGCTAGGAAGTATTTCTAAATATTCTAAGTAATTTACTCACATGTATATGCAGTCAATGTGTTCCTGTGTCAGGGCCAGAAAATTTAACTTTCCTTGTCTTTAAGGTACTGCCTGAGCCACACCTTTATCATATGTGAAAAAATAACAAAAAAAGCGCCCAGTAGTACAGAGTGTAGGTAGCTTGCTACCTATCATTAATGTCTTTCTCAATCATCTTTTCTGAAATGCAGTAATTTATTTTGTCTCTTCTTGACCTTATAATTGTTTTAAGAGAAGTGTGCAGAGTGCATATGGTGCTTTTCACTATCTCCTTGATTCACTTTGAATTAGGGGTAGAGGAATTAGAGGTAGAGGCTGTTTGTAAAAAGGTGATGTTTAGCCAGATTTCCAGGTTGTCTCCTCTAATGTCCCAGAAACCTAAAAGATTTTGGTTGTAAAAGAGGGATCTGAATGCAATGAGAAGATTCTCATTGATAATCTCAGGAATGCACATGGTGTGGAAGATTGATGCCTGCCCCACTGGCTTTTCTGAAGTCAGTTTCAAACCTGAAAGTTAAAGTATGCTTCCTGCAAGAGGACCTGGAAGTTGCAGTCTTTCTCGTGCTCGTTCTGTAGTTAATTTCAAAGCCAAGTACTGGGAGCAAACATCAGTTTGAAAAGCATGCTGCTTCATTATCCTGACATGGTGTTCTTGGCAGGGTTCTCTTCATTACCTTGAACATGATATTTTCAGAACCTAACAATATTGGAGCATAATGAGTGCGAATGTCTCCGAAAAATGTAAGTGCAGGTTTGTCTGCAAGGGTTGTGCAAATACATTTGATGTACAACATTTGCATGGAGGCCTGACTGCTCAATATGACCTAATACTTCAACATTTTTTCTGCAAGTGGGTGGAAGAATCAGGGTTGCCACCCTTATGTGAAGGCAGCTATAGTTGGATCAAATGGAATATTTGCAGCGTTCTGTGTTATAACTTGTTTTACAGTACCAGTTGTCAACCTGGTGTTGAGTGTGACCTTCATCAGACTGACCTTCTGTTGAAGGCTGGCACTGAAAAAACCTGTCTCATTAACCAGTGAAGAAAAGGTCACTCTGATGTTTACTCTCCTTAGCTGTAGCTGAATGGCTGTGAATATGGGAAATTCCAGAATCAAACGCTATCTTAAAATACCTCAACAGACAAATTCGAGTCTCATTGAAATGTTCAACAGATTTATATTGTTTTAGTAGGGCTAGGATTCAATGCATGTGGCCATGGTATTTTTTGTAGAGACTTGCAGCTGTCTAGTTTGGGAGATCTAAGGTTCTTGGCTAGCAGGACTGGAAAAGGCCTTTGTTATGTCTTAATTGATGTTGGCCCTAAGTACAATTTTAACTACAATAAACCAAGAGTGTTCTCCAAACAAATCTTGACCATTTTTTCTCTATTTTGTGCCAAAAAATCTAGTTAGGTGTTCTGGAGCCTGCTCAGCTAAACTGGAAAGAAGGTACAATATTTTCATTTTGTTAATATGTAGAAAAATGTTGGGAAAAGAGCCTGTTATTCAGCTTGTTACTCCTGACTGCAGCTGGATAAATTTTTCCACAAATAAGCAAGAAGGAGGTAATTTTCTGGTTTTAAGGTTGCAACCCAAGTTAAATACTTGTGGAGAGGCCCCATTTTAATTAGTGTTCTAAAAGGTTAGGATGTTCAGCTGCTGAAATATCACTGGATGCAAATTTTACTAGAAAATTCTTATGGTGTAAGGACTTACTCATGACCTCTTGGCCTTGCAGGCATCTGCTTGAATCACAAGTTTCCCTTTTTCAAGTAGGCCAAGGTCATGCCGAGTGTGTTTTAGCACAACCACCAAGGAAACATGGTTTATGTGTGCAGTTTGGAAAATGCTGCAGGAAACCCATCTGTGGAAATAACCTCTGTGGTGGTGCTATTGCCAATTCCAACATGCTCTCTTCTACTAGAATTTGTCTCTGGACTTTTAAAGCAAAGTAATACCAAAATGAGCTGTTACAGAAGATATGCCAAAGGGTCTTGCTATAATTTCCAAGCAGGCAATCCCACTTAGAAAATTATGTGGACCTTTGGCAGTACTAAGGGGTATGTTAGAAGGTGGATCTGCCTGTAGGCAGCTAACAGTGCATGCAAAGTTTTCTCCCCAGCCAGGAAAAACAGCAGAACTGCTTTCAGAGTGCGTTGACTGCTGTTTACTTTAAAAGATATACGTGAATTCAGTAAAAAAATGATTGAGAAGGACATTGAAAATGCCAATCAGAAAGAAGGAGAAAAGAAACAGAGAGAACTTGAAGATCAAGTTCTTGAAGAGCACACCTGCATTTAAGAAAAACAGGACTTGTGATTCATTAAATCTCCTTGTTGTAGTTATACTGGAAAATGTTGAACAGAGAAGGGAAAGACTTAATTTGCCACCATGCTGGTATGGACACTTCTTTGGCACAGCTAGTGAATTAAATCCTGAATTTTACTAGCATAAAAGACTGGTCAATCTATTAGTTCTGATGACAGAATGAGACTCAACTTTAAAAAATGGTCTAAGTTAATCAAACAAATATGTCCCAAGCATTTTTACCTGTCCTCTGCTGTCCCCTGCACTTGCACTAGTCTGAACCTAATACTTTAAAATCTTTCAAATACACGGAGTTTTACCAAAGTGTCTGCATTTCAGCACTTCAAATTGTCAGTTACATGCTAAGACACTAACTTGAAGATATTGTTCAAATCTCTTTCTACCAGCTTTGGGGCTGAGCATAGGTCTGGGAGTGGGACATCTCCCTGCTCCATGCTCTCCATTATAGTTCTATGCTTTGGTTTCCCCTGCTGTAAATCAAGCGAGTTTCGAGGAGTTTCTGCAGAAATCATAAGTCACATGTAACATTTTCATTGCATGGAGTAAGTCATGAGTTAAGTGATTATTTTCCAGAACATCATGGCTGTATGATGTGTTGTTATTTTCCCATGTACCACAGTTTTAAGCAGCCATGAAGTCCATCCATACAAGTGTGCGACAAACTACCAGCTTTCATTCCAGAGGCCATGCAAAAAGTATGATTATTTAGTGGAATGACTTCACTCTTTAATGGAAAGTAATCTGTGTCAGGGAAACTATCACATATAATTTGGTGCAATTGAACTTTGTTTTTAACCTTTTACTATGATTTATGTGATTAGGTCACCAGAGGAAGTGGTTTTGAAAAGCATGATTAAACACTTTAAGGCAACAATTTCTATCTTCAAGCACCTGGTGCAACTTCTTTTTTCTGGTATTTGTCCTTCTTCATCAGCCTGGCTGCATTGATATATAGAAAATTTACCTTTGAAATGCTATTTTATTTCTTTTATATAAAAAACTAGTGAGAACAACTGAAGCTGCAGATGAATTACTATTATTCTGATACAGTTTCTTTCGTTTTTATTCCATATACAGTTGCAACATCTGTTTAACAACTTTCTACTGATTCTAAGCATAGCATAATAATATAATTTTTGTGTTGTTGATCTGCTGCAACTTACCTTTTTAAAACTAGTATATAAAATTATAGCCAGCATGTATTGACTGGAGAAATGGATACCAAGGCACAATTCAGAAATAAAAACATTTTGAATCAGTTCCAATTCTTTGCTTAATACCTTGAGCTCTGTGATGAGCTTACATTTCTGAAGAGGATGCTTTGTTGTCCAAACACATCCTATCCTATTTGGCTTCAGACATAAATGCCAACAGATGATAAGAACCACATTCTCTTCCAACAATGAGCAGGTTATGACCCATCAAAGTTCATCAGCTCATGGATAAGTAATGAAAATTTAAAATGTACACAAGCTAGTCTCCTGTAAGGCTTTGAACCTGTTCACTGCCTTTGGAAGGAATTAAAGAGAAGTAGGATGCTTAATAGCCCTTCCAAAACTTCATCATGTTGCCAGGTCATGAAAAGGCAGACATGGTCACCAAATATGGGTGTGAACAGGAAGTATACAAATTCCTCATGGACACCGAGGTTTGTTTCCATCTGGTAATTGGAATTTGTTCCTTGCAAATGAGGGATCTGGTTGCAGCTATGTTATTAAGATTGAGGTTTAAATATCAAAGCACAAAGCTAACTTTCCTCTACAATTTTCGTAGCCTGTCCCTGCTGAAGTTTGAGAGTTTAGCTATAACTTTGCATACATTAACTCTATAAAGGGGCTTCACAACTCAAGTCTAATCCCTGAGACCTTGGCTCTAACTAGGGATATCTTGCCTGCTTATCTGTACTGCTTTATATGACTCCTGTCTAGCTATGTTCTTCTTTTACAATACCTCTGTACATGCAGCCAACACCACATAAGCTTTCCCCTACTGCTAGTGTCAGGGAAGAAATACTAGTCTGGTGGAGGGAAACTGGGGAAGGTGAGAGTAGTGCCTGCTCAGTAGTGCAAAATTTATATCATTATTGTCTCTTAACTTTCTTTATCTCTGGGACATTGCCAAGAACCCTTTTTTGTGCTTGTGCATGTATGCAAAGATAAAGATTAGGCCCAATATCACAACCTGATGTTGAACATCACCAACAAGCCCTCATACCTCATAAGAAACTTAGGTACAGCTTAAGAGCAGAATATGATAGCCTCACTTTGTGAAGATAAAGCAAGCAAGGAGAGAAAACCAAAAAAGGCATAAAAGAAAGAACAAGAAGAAAAAAGACAACCAAATCTTAGATCCCGTGTTGGTCCTGAGGTATAGATGGTCCAGATCTGGAGACTACAAAAGAATGGGACAGAGAGAGAGAGAGAGAGCAGAAAATGAGAGCAAGGTAGACAACTCACTTTGTTTCATAGATAGCCTGGTGCACACTGCTTATGTAAACTGGACCATTTGTGCCATATTGTTTGTGCAGCCAGCCCTTCTGAGTCCTCCAGGAAGCGAATCAGGGTAGGAGGAGTTGATGCAGGTGCACTGAGCACAAGTCTCAAAGTATTAAAGGAAGTCAGCTGAGAGCAATGCTGCCCCACCTGTGTGGGACCCTCTCTTCTAGTCACACCTTTTCTGTCCCAAAGGTCAATATGTTCAAGACAAATCCTGCTTATGCCTGATCCTTCATAAGGCCATGACATTATATCTCTGTGATGATGAATGGCTGCAGCTCTGATGTCAGAGAAAAATTCAACAGCAATGACGCAATATTTTTACTATTTTGACCCAGTTTAATGGGAGAAAAAAAATTACATTTCTTCAAATATTTTCAATTAGTTGCTGGCCTAAAGAAAAAAAAAATTAATACATTTTTGTGAAGTTTTCACAGGTATCACAGTCATTAGATGGAGGCAAACACGTATAGGAAAAAACAGTGTAGTATTGTTTAATTTGAAGGATATTTTCAGCACAGTGTAAGAAACAAATGCAGAGACCACTGCTGTTCAAAGTTATCCAAAGAGTTGCTTTGTTTTGTTTTGTTGTATTTTGTTTTGTTTTATTTACAGGCTTTTGTGTTTGTTTGGTTTTTTCCTCCCACAACAGCATGTGAATCACAGAGTCATAAAATGCCTAAATTCCTACTATGCAATGCTTCCCACCCTCTGCAGACAGCTATTTACTGAAAACCAAAGCAAGATACATTACTTATACTTATTCATACATGTATACCATGCCCCACAGAGTCAGCTTAGTACCGGCTTCTTCCCTTGTACTTGAGCCCCCAAATTTTGGAAAATCTGTGCCGAGAAGAAATGGCTGAGGTCTGCTCCTATAGTGGGTCTTGCTGAAGCTTGTGTTTTCAAGCAGGGAAATGACATAAAGGAGGAAGAACAAAGAAAGCCCTTGAAAATACAATTACTTTTTAGCTATAAAAAATGGAGAAAATAATGGAGACAGATCTAGTGAATAAAACTGTCACCATTAAAAACTAATTGAACATTTGCATTTCAGAGGTAAGTTTCTGTGGAAAAATTTGGGAAACAGCAGCTTGACAGTGAAGATTATTGACTGTAAATTGCTGCATATTTCTGAGTAAATTATATGAAATATATTGAGGATTTAGACAGCTTTGCATAGCGGTTTTATTTTTCTTTTAAAGTGAGTAATTTATAACTGTTCTCACAGATATTTTATCAGCCACTTATCTCCTTCAGCTGGACTTGTGATATGGAGGGATATAATGAATTTCTGTTTAATATTATAAGAACTAATCAGACGACAACAGCAGGAGAATAATGACTGCCTTCATGGCTAAATATTTTATATTTGGCAACAAAACTGCAACTGAAAATAAAAGTAATTTAATCTTTATCCCTTATCTGAACACTGAAAAATGTTGGTGACACAGTGAACTAATGTTTGTAACTAAAGAGAACCATTTTATTTGGAAAAGTTCCTTGTTGACTACTCACTTCTCCCACCCAGATATCCTGTGGTACTACGAAAAATTTTATCCATCAGATGGGCTATATTCTTTACAGCTTTGGTCCACTATTACAACCTCCAGAAAAATTTAGGTGCCCTTTTTATGCATTTTACCTGCTAAAGGATAACTGTGTGTTTGAGACCACTATTTTAACTACAGCAGCAACAGAACAATTGTGAAAATACTAGTTGTGTGCTGTTGGAATGAATTAATTCTCCATATTTTCATGTAATATAATCAGTTTTTTTCATATGTCCTTAACCCTGTAAACTATGCCAGAAGAGGATAAGAAAAACACAAATGTAATTCTCATTTCTTACTAATTTTCCATAAATGTTGTATATTCTTCTGAATAAGAAAATATTTATGAGAAGTATCAGAGGCAGAGCAGCAAGTATACCTTCATAATAGCACCATTATTTATTTGACTTCTAATGAGGCTAATTTCAACTTGTGAATAAGACAAATGGCTTATTCCAGAACCTCACTGAAGGCATGGATCCGAGAGATGGAGACTGAGATGTTTCTACTGGAATCAATGCAAGAATTATTAGTCTGAGGTGCTATTTTAAACAAGCTGATTTGTCATGACTTCTTTTGAACTTCCTTGAAGAATTTCTTGAACTGTTTGAAGCTGTTATTTAAACCCAGAGAGAGATTAAATATTTCCTAAAAATGCAGTGACAAGCATTCATGACAGGGCTTGAAAATTTCAAGTCTCTCTTTACTCTCACACTTTACCTGTTGACAGTAACAGTGCACATAAGGCATTTAGCAGATATTTTGTCGTCACATAAGAATATATTGTCAGGGCAATTTACTTTGAACGACAATTGCTCAGATAAGAACTTTCTGGATTTTTTTTTTATTCTGTCATCTTCTATTTGTCCTCCCAACTTTTAAAATTTAATTATTTATTTATTTTTCCTTTTCAAGGATATTTCTGTCTTTATCTGGACTCTCAAAAACCAGAATGTGTTTATAGATTCTCTAGTTTCCTTCTTATGAAACATTAAACAAAGCCATACATGAGGCCACTTCCATGTTGTAGATCATCTATAAATAAGACTTTAGGTTCTGCAGCATAAGTCTCCCTGTAACAAGTAAAAGATTAACCATGTGATAGTTCACATATGAGTAAGAAAATTCACATTATTAGTGTCGAGCACTTTTTTTTCTGGAGATGGATTTGAAGTTGGAAACTGCATTTTAAAATTTATTTTGGCTTTGCTGAGAAGGAGGCAACAGAAATATTTTCACTCTGTCATGATGATATCTGTGATGTGAGGAGCAGAGCAGTTAAGACTGCATTCGCACAGTCTGCAGGACCAGGAGAGATCATGGCTATTCAGTCAGCATGAAGGCTGCATTTTCTTCTCTGGTGTTTATGTCACTTCTCAGTATTTCTGAGACACCTGCTACTGTACAAAGCAGGGTAAACAGAGTCATGTGTTGGATTAGACTTTTGTCAAGAATTAATTTATTTCCCAGCCAGTCATAAAAATGAGCAAGCCAAAATCCCTCAGGGCAGAAAATGTCACAGTGACTGCTAATATATTATTGTGCAGAGAAATGCCTAATACAACCTGTGTTAGGATATCATACCTGCTTACTACTGAATTCTCCAGAAAGTTTATTTGATATGTCTAAGCTAATTATCAAAGTCTTGTTGATAAGAAGCAGCTCACTGGGCCTGAATGTGTCAGAACATAATGACTAAATTGTGAGAATTCATGGGCCTCTGCTTTGAATAATTAACTTGACTCTTTGTAGAAAGCGCACAATTTGGAAACTAATTTTCTCTTTGCATGAAGCAATTTGTCTTTGTGTTGCCTTTGAAAATTAAACTGTTCAAATGTGAGGCTATTATCATCTCCATTCTATTAATCTCTGAGCTTTCTTCTTCTCAGCACTTAGTGCATTGCTGCTCTTGCTTGCTAAAAACTGATGTGAGATTGCACTTTCCCTTTCAAATAGAACAGGTGTATCATTTCAGCACTGGCTTTGTGGCACAGAACCTTTTTTCTCTCCATGCTGTTTAATATATTCAAAGACAGCAGCTTGTTGCAGGACTGTTAACAGAAATAAATGACAGTTGGTATGCACAGGGAGTACAACTGACTTGCAGGAGGGAATGTCCCCTGGATGAAATCTGCACAATATTAAAGTTACCACCAAACCCCTGCCAATTGCTGTGAGACCTGGATTGCACTGTTTGGATCACAGGTATGATTCTGTCCCTGCTGTGTCACTGCTTCCAAGAATATTACTCCGTCTGCTATGTGATTGTTTGGCTGAAGGGAATGTCTACTCCCCTGTGAACTCTCTATGTCTAAATGCCAGAAGTCACCAGTGCATTTGGCGCTTTCAGCATAAGATTTAAAGTATGGAGCCAAGCATTTTTTTTTTTCTTTTCCTGTCTTCCCTTCCTAGAATTGAAGAGTAATAAGCCTATCAATGACAATGACAGTGGTACCTACCTTCTGCATTAACAAGTACTCAGATCACTCTTTGGATAAAAGAGGAGGACTGCACATTATCTTGTCCTGTTGCAACCTTATTGCCAGGGACTGAGTAAAATGACCTGTAGCTCCACCCAGAGAGCACTGGACTGTGGACTCTTTGATGTCGCTGTTGAGTTAGGATTGGCAGGTACGGCAACAAAAGACTCCGAGCTTTCAGAAGGCATGAAGCACGATTTATTGAAAAAATCACCCTTATACAGACAGGATTGTGCACTAGACTTGTATTGGTTCTCAAACAACACCCCTCAGTCCCTTGGTGCAAGAAGGACAACATCTTCCTGAAAACATCTTAATACAATCATGTACCTCACACATAGCTTGTTCAAAACAGCAGGTGCAGAGATTGTTTTAATTCTTTCTCTGAGCTTTCTCACATGACAGCCTGTGAAAGGTGTGAGCTTCTTCCTGTGACCAGGATGTCAGCAACCACAGTTTGACCTGTTGCTGACCCTAGACAAGGAAAAATCTGTATTTTGCTCCAAATGGAGTTAATAATAATGTGTCCAAATGAGGGTTTGCTTCTTCGAAGTCAAACAATCATCCGTCCCTCCAGAAAGAAGTGCTGGCATATTACAGCCTTTTGCTCACACTTTTTTTGAAATGGTACAGTACTTCTATATATTTTGAGCTATCTTTAGGGGCAAATTTCCAGTTTTATTCCTCTGCTGCATTATATTGGAAAACATACTTTCCTTCAAGTTCTGATGGAATACATCATGAATAGGAGCTTATCACTCTCTGATGCCAGTACCGTGCCTCTAGAAAATGCTTGATATGCTTGTCATTCCAAACACTTCCTCATATCCCTAATTCCATTGTATTCTGTGAAATTTAAGAGGCATCCATCTTTGTCATTCTAGTTATGTTACTTTCAAAATAAGAAGCATGGACCTCCAATGCCTTTCCTAAATCAAACAATACCTATTTTATGCTTTAGCTTTGATTTTTAAATCAATCTCTTTTAGAGACAAGAGACATGTAAAGTGACATTTATGTTAAATTTGCATGGTCATTTCTAGTCCTCACTTGTAATTACCATGGTTTAAAATTTTCTCAGTTTACCTTAAACTATATGAAAAGTCTAGATTTAATATAGTGAAGGATAAAATCGAGTGTGTACTGCCTGGAACAGAACTCCTACAATAGATATAACAGTTTCCCTCAAATTTGGAAGCAGACAGGGTATACAACAAAACCTGCTTTGTAAGAAGAGACATGCTCCTAATTAGATGCAGCTAAAGGAGCCTGCCAGTGCGACACAAGCATCAATTATCACCTTCACTGTGAGCAGAGAATTTTTCCACTGTTCAAAATTTGCCCCCCC